>JAKCPB010001399.1:0-176972 GCA_021442155.1 Cymbidium sinense | reverse complement strand
TTTTTTTTTAAGGTTTAAGTTTAGGTTAGTTTTATTTTCTTTTTTTTTAGGTTTTTAGGTTTTATTTTAGGTTTATTTTTAGTTTTATTTTTAGTTTAGGTTTAGTTTTTTTAGTTTATTTTGTTTTATTTAATTTATTTAGGTTTAGGTTTAGATTTTATTTATTTTATTTTAGTTTATTTTAGTTTAGGTATAGTTTAATTTATTTTTTAAGTTCAATTTTTTTTATTTATTTTTTTAACTTTTTAGGTTTAAGAAATTAGTTTGTTTTATTTTATTTTATTTTATTTTATTTTATTTTTTTATTTTACATTTAATTTTATTTTATTTAAGTATTTTATTTTAGGTTTTTTTAAAATTTTATAGTTTATTTTAGGTTTTATTTATTTAATTTTATTTTAGTTTTATTTTTATTTTATTTTATTTTTTTACATTTTACTTTTTGGGTTTAGGTTTAGGTTTAGTTTAAGTATATTTTAGTTTAGGTTTCTATTTTATTTATTTTATTTATGTTTAGGATTCTAATTTATTTTTTTTTAGGTTATTTAGTTTATGATTTTAGGTTTTTTAGGGTTTATGGTTTGGGGTTTAGGGTTTGGGGTTTAGGGTTTAGGGTTTAGGGTAAGTTAGTAGGGTTTTTAGGGCATAGAGTTTAGGGTTTAAGTTTATGGTTGTGGTTTCTGGTTAATTTTAGGTTTAGGATGTTGAAGGTTTAGGGTTGGGTTTAGCGTTGAGGGTTTAAGGATAAGTTTGTTTTTTTTTTATTTATTTAAAAGTGTATGTTTATTTATTTATTTAGTTTACTTTTATTTATTTTAATGTATTATTTTTTTATTTTATATAGGTATATTTTCATTTTTTTAGTATAGTTTATTTATTTTAGGTTTCTTTATTTTAGTTTAGGCTTTTTATTTTAGTATATTTTTAGGTTTAGGTTTATTTATTTAGAGTAGTTTTATTTTATTTTATTTTCATGTTTAGGTTTTATTTTTTTATATTTATGTTTTTTAAGTTTATTTTTATTTTTTTTAGGTTTAGGTTTTAGATTTATTTTAAGTTTAATTTTATTTTAGGTTTAGGTTTATTTTTTATTTAGTTTATTTTAGGGTTTAGGTTAACATTTAGGTTTAATTTATTTTTAGGTAGGTTTAGGTTTATTTATTTTAGTTTAGTTTATTTTAGTTTATGTTTATTTTATGTTTATTTTATTTTATTTTAGGTTTAGGTTTTAGTTTAAGGTTTAGGGTTTATGTTTTATTTATTTTTAGGTTTAGGTTTTATTTAATTTAATTTATTTTATTTTATTTATTTTATTTTATTTAGGTTTAGTTTTATTTTTTAGGTTTATTTTTTAGTTTAGTTTAGGTTTTATTTATTTTATTTAAGTTTTATATTTTACTTTCTTTTTAGGTTTAGCTTTAGGTTTAGATTTGGATTTATTTTATTTTATGTTTTTATTTTATTTTTGTTTAGGTTTTTATTTATTTTATTTTAGGTTTTATTTAGTTTATGTTTAGGTTTTCAATGGGTTTAGTTTAGGTTTAGGGTTTTGGGTTAGTTGAGTGAGGTTTAGGGTAGGTTTGGGTTTAGGGTTTAGGTTTTTAGGTTTAGGGGATTTAGGGTTTAGGGTTTAAGGTTTTTTAGGGTTTAGGTTTAGGTCTAGGGTTCAAGTTTTAGTTTAGGGTTTTGAATTTTTGGTTTTTTTAATTAAGAATAAATTCAGATTCAACATTTCTTCTTCTCATTTTAAACCAACTAGCACACCAAGTTTTCTAAGACACAAGCAATGTCATAGATAAAAAATGAGCTCGCATAGAGAAAATAAAAAACCCTACAAAATTAGAACTGTCCTTACTATAAAGACATAGTTCCATAAGCAATAGATTGGATTAGTCATCCTTCAATTTCTCCAGGCCCCATCAGAACCACCCCAGCCTCTTGAGTAATAGGATCCACCATCATATCCCTGATCTCTCCCTCTGCCACCACCACGGATATAACCTCTATTGCTCCTCCTGCCTCCATAACCACCACTGCTCTGACCACCACCTCTATATCAACCAACACCTTCAGATCCCCCACCACCATTACGATAACCGTAACTCCACCTTTGCCTCCACCTTGATCTAGGCGAGCTTGGTTGTGGTGATGTTCTTGATGTCAAGGTTCTACCCATTCTTAGGGTTTAAGTTTAGGTTTAGGTTTAGGTTTATTTTTAAATTTATTTAGTTACTTTAAATTTATGTTTAGGGTTTGGGTTTATGGTTTAGGGTTTAGGGTTAGAAGATTTAGATTTAGGGTTTAGGATTTAGGGTTTAGGATTTTTTTAAAAAAAATTAAGTAAATTGATAGGTTTAGGTTTATTTAGTTTATTTTTTTTATTTTATAGTTTACTTAATTTTTTATTATTTATGTTTATTTTTTTGTTTTAATTTAGTTTTGTTTTTTTTTTTTATTTTAGGTTTATTTATTTATTTTTTTTAGGTTTAGGTTTATGTTTAGATTTATTTTTCATTTAGTTTTATTTAGTTTTATTTTGGTTTAGGTTTTATTTTTATTTTAGGGTTATGTTTAGGTTTTATTATTTTTAGGTTAGGTTTTAGTTTTATGTTTTAGGTTTATTTTAAATTTTATTTTTTAGTTTAGGTTTAGGTTTATTTTTAGTTTATTTTATTTTATTTTGTTTAGGGTTTAGGATTAGTTTATTTTAGGTTTAGGTTTAGGTTTTATTTATTTTAGTTTAGGTTTAGGTTTATTTTATTTTGTTTATTTTAGTTTAGGTTTTTTTAGTTTAGTTTAGGTTTGATTTTTATTTATTTTTGGTTTATTTTTAGGTTTAAGTTTTTTATTATTTTATTTTATTGTATTTTTTATTTTAATTTATGTTTAGTTTCTTTAGGTTTATTTTATTTTTAGTTTAGGTTTTATTTATTTTATTTTAGTTTAGCATTTATTTTATTTTATTTTTTTTTTGGTTGAGGTTAATGTTTAGGTATTAATTTATGTTTTTTTATTTTATTTTATTTTTTAATTTTATTTTTATTTTAGTTTTTTTATTTATTTTATTTTTAGTTTCTTTTTAGTTTGGTTTAGGTTTTCATTTTAGTGTATGGTTTTTTTAGGTTTTAAGGTTTTATTTTAGGTTTATTTTATCTTATTTTATTTTAGTTTTTATCTTAGTTTAGTTTAGGTTTATTTTATTTTATTTTATTTGATATTTATTTTTATTTATTTTATTTATTTTATTTTAGGTTAAGTTTTTATTTTAGTTTTTTTATTTTATTTTATTTAATTTTTTTTATTTATTTATTTTATTTATTTATTTTATTTAGGTTTTTATTTTAGTATTTATTTATTTAATTTTAATTTTATTTTATTTATTTTTTAGGGTTTAGTTTAGGTTTTATTTATTTATTTTTTAGAGGGTTTATTTATTTAGGTTTAGAGGTTTTTTGGTTAGATTTAGGTAAAGTTTAAGGTTTAGGAGTGGTAGAGTTTAGAGGTTTAGGAGAGGTGTTTAGGGTTTAGTGGATGAGAGTTTAGGTTTAGAAAGGAAGTTAGGTTTAGGGTTGGTTAGATTTAGAGTTTTAATTTAGGTTAGTAAGTTTGGTAGGGTTTAGTGTTAGTGTTTTGGGTATTAGGTTAGTTAGTTTAGGGTTAAGTTTAGAGTTTTGGGATTTTTAGGAGTTTAGTAGGGTATAGTGTAGGTTTGGTTTAGGAGTTAAGGGTTTAGGTTTAGGTTTGGTTAGTTTAGGGTTTAGTTTAGATTAGGATTATTAGGGTTTAAGGTTTAGGATTTTTTTTTTTAATAGTAAACCGATTTATATTCTTTGTTTATTTAGTTTATTTTATTTATTTTAGTATATTATTTTTTTAATTTTATTTATTTATATTTATTTAGGTTTATTCATTTTAATTTAGGTTTTTATTTTAGTTTACTTTTAGGTTTAGGTTTAGGTTTATATTTATTTTAGTTTAGTTTTATTTTTATTTTATTTTAGGTTTATGTTTTATTTTTTATTTTTAGGTTTAGGTTTTATTTATTTTAGGTTTAGGTTTTACATTTTTTCTTTTTTTTTTTTATTTTTAGTTTAGGTTTATTTATTTTTTAGTTTATTTTATTTCATTTATTTTAGGTTTAGTTTATTTTAAGTTTTTTTTATTTTATTTTAGTTTATTTTAGTTTAGGTTTAGGTTTATTTTTATTTATTTTAAGTTTTGTATTCTTTAGTTTAAAGATTTGGTTTTATTTTATTTATAATTATGTTTTATTTTATGTTTATTTTATAGTTTAGGTTTGATTTAGTTTTATTTTATTTTAATTTAGGTTTATTTTGAGTTTTTATTTTATTTTATGTTTAGTTTTATTTTAGGTTTTTTATTCTTAGGTTTATTTGATTTTATTATTAAATTTAAATTTATTTTATTTTAGTTTATTTTATTTTATTTTATTTTATTTTAGGTTTAGGTTTAGGTTATGTTTTAGTTTAGGTTTTATTTTATTTTATTTTGTTTATTATTTAGGTATTTTTTATTTATTTTATTTTTAGGTTTTATTTAATTTAGGTTTAGGTTTTAGGTTTAGGGTTTAGGGTTTAGGGATTTTGGGATTAGGGTTAATGGTTTGGGTTTAAGGTTTAGGGTTTAGGGTTTAGGGTTTAGTGTTTAGGTTTAGGGTTTAGGGTTTTGGGGTTTTAGGGTTTAGGGTTTTTTTATTAGGAAATTGAAAATTTTTTTGCCAAAGAAAAAAGTGCAAAGTCTTTAGAGGGTAAATCTTTATGCTAATGCTCAAAGAGGTACAATAAATCCTAAAGAGATAAACCCCCTAACTATTATAATAATGAAGGATAGAAAGAAAAAGAAAAACCAAAAAATCAATAGTAGAAAATCCATATGAGCAGCAACAAACTTCATTTGGTCTATTTGATACCAGCAAGATCCACCTACAAGACTCTCCCAACCTATAAAATAAATCTGCAACATTCTTTTGAAAGGATGAGTACAATTAAGAAGCATAAAAAGTAAGAGCAAACAAAAGGAGTAAAGTAAAGAAAAGGCTCAAGCTTATAATCATCTCAAGAGCAACACTATATGTAAGCATCCAAACATCAGGAGAAGGGTTACAATTGCATATAGCACTACTAGCCAAAAAAAGAAAGATGGGAGGCATCAAGGCCATCATAGCCGATACCTCATGTAGTCCATCATTCAAAGTCTCACATCCGAAGTACAATATCCTCCAAATAGCAAACATGAAAGCCAACCACCAAGCCATTAGAATAACCAAGCCCAATAAGGCACATAATCAACCAACCATCTAGGATAGCAGCAATATAGTAGGAGCACCACAAAAGCTACCACCAAAAAAGAATAACAAAATAAAAGGACCAATCATGATAGGGTAACAACACAAACCAGAGACAAACAAGAGCAAAAAAGAAAAACACAAGTGCTCATATCATCCATCAATAAAGTAGAAAAAAAGAGCTAGTAAAAACAACTAGCCTAACTGCAAAAGGGGAGGACAGCAAGGCTACCACCTAAATAAGAAAAGGGTCAGCTTTTGCAAGAGAAAAAATAAAGCAAAAGGAAACCCAAAATATAGGTCACATAAAGAACACCAGCAGGTTCCCATAACAGTCACCAAAGGTACAAGAAAAATCGGCCAAAATAGCCACCCCACCAACAAACCCAGCCAACCAATACAACTATTTAAACCAGCTAGCCAACATAACCTCCTAGCCAACCACCATAATAGCAGAAAACCCAAGTCAAAAAGACCAACAACATATCAAAAAATCACCCTAGATAGGGAATGGGTAGAAGAAGATAGCCACCAAACCCAACCAAGGCAAAAGAAAATCTGATCTAGGTAGACCAAATAAAGAAAAAAAGGTATAAAGCAAGAAGAAGCCAGCCAACAAGAACATCAATAATAATGGCACCCAACCAAGCCACCAGCCCTCGAGGCCAACTAACAACCACAAAATAGCCTTCAACCAACCAATCCAGAATAATATGCAAACACAAAGCCCCTGCAGCTAAGAGAGGAAGGCCAATACAGGAGGAGGTCCATACAATAACCAAAAGAAACAGAATAAAAATCAACAAAACCAACCATGAAGCCCTAGTCAAGAAAATAGAGAAAATAATAACTAACCAACAACCTCCACCATGCTAAAATCAAGCCAAAGATAAACCACCAATAGCCCACTAGATCAATCACCAATAGAAAATGAAAATAATAGCCACCATCCAACCAACCCAACCAGCCAACCAACCGCCAACAAAGCCACCTATAACCACCAAAACAAATTGAACCAACTCGTAAGTTAGCAAGTAGCCTAAAAGAGGCAAAACCCACACAGAAAAGAAAAGAAGTACAGCCACAAACCAAAAGGAGGATATAAAAATAGGATAGGAAAATTATGGTAAATACCCAACTAGATAGATAGAAACCATAAAAAAAAAAAACCAAAACAACACTACACTAACCACCAGTTAGTAAAAAAATAATCCAAAAGTAAGAGATCAAAAACATGACCCAACTCAGGCCAAAGAGAGAAAATAAGTTGATAACCATAACCCAAAGAGGGCTTAACAAGGGGCAACCAAACCAAAAAGATCATAAAAAACCAAGCTAAGATATTAAAATTTTAGATAAGGCAATTCAATATTATCCAGATTAACCAAACCTCTTAATTGTTTAGACAAAATTGGCTATCAAATAAAGTGAACTCGAAGTTGGCAAAGTTAAGTAATCAACATAAGCCTTCATGAAAGATATGGGAAATTTTAAAATGAACTTGAGAAAGAATATTTTTAGTATGATTAAGAAGATAAAATAATTCAACATTCCAATTCTATTGGAGTGAAGCATGTCAAGAAGCAAGGTAGCATCAACCTCAATCCATATTTGAGGAAACCTATTCAAACAAATTTCAATAGCTTTATTAACAAAAAAAATAACATATGGCTTTGAGAGGATAGGAAAAAGCACAAATGATAGTTTTAGAATCCCTAAGGATACCACCACAACCATATTTATTAGAAGCAATGAAACCATGTTCACTTTAGTCAATTTGTCTTTAGGATTGAACTAATGAATAATCCTAGAACTTTTATAATAGTCAAACTCAAGAATAATGATAAATTTTATACCAATTTATAACCTCTAAAATGAATATTACTAATAAGATTGGATTTAAAAGAGCATGAATTTTTCTTTAGTTCTATCAGGACCCTTTTATGGTCTTAAAACAATATTTAGCATCATTTCTATCCATTCATATGAACTAGATAGCAATTAAAACTTTGATATGACCTTTCACTATATTTTTGAAGACTTCAAGAAGTTGATAAAAGAAATAACCTAGAAAATAGTTGGTATTAAATAAATCATCATATTGAAACCATAATTTAGAAGCAATAATAAAAAACATGATTTACATTTTCAATATGAAAGCAACAATAGCACTTTGAAGGTAAGTAAAACCCTTTAGTCCAAAGCAAAGAGTCCATAGGAATAAAGTTATTCAAAATCCTCCAAGCTAAAATAGAATAGGAAATGGGAATAATATTATTCCAAAGTTTAATAAAACATTAGAGGGGTTTTGTTTATCTCTAAAATTCCAAACCTCTTTAAGAACAAAGTCACCATTATAAGAAAGCTTAAAAAGAATTTGGTCGGTTTTAAGAATAGGGATATTTCTAAAGTTGTCAAAATAGATATAGAGATATAATTCTCAAGTTTACTTTCATTCCAATTTTATTAAGCTAAAAAGAATTAACTTTGATAGCAGGTAGAGTGGGTAGATAAAGAGTGTCAATAGAACCATTGCCAATCTAATTGTCTTGACAAAAGAAGGAAGAACAAATACCCCAAGATATTAATGCAACCCATTTAATGGAGCAAAGCCTTTCCAAACAGAGTCACTAAATTTAAAGCAAGAAGGAGGTGTTTACCTTGGCAATATTTTTCCATCATAAAATAAAAGTCTATCATTCTTTCTAAAATTCCACTAGAGCTTATGAGAGAAGATAATGATAGCTTCATGAATAGCTTTCAACCAAGAGCACCTTCTCCCAAAGGACCACAATATTTATGCCAAGATGTCCAATGCATTCTTGGTGGAATTATTGGAGCCCCAAAAAATTTATTAAGCAAATGATCAATTCGATAAGTGTAGCATTAGTGGGGATAATAGTTTGAATCAAATAAAGAGGCATTGAAGAGTGCTTTTATGAATGAGTCTACCACTAAAATTAAGAAAATGGAATTAAAACAAAATTTTATTTGAAAATTTCTAAATTAACTAGTCAAAGAGATGAGAATACTTTGGGCCTTTAAAGAGTGGAGCATCCAAGTACTTAAGTGGTACATGTTGATGTTTAAATTTAGTGATATGTAGGATTTGATTGATTTTATTATTGGAGATACTAGAGGAAGTGATAAAATATTTTTTGTTATCATTGATAGAAAGGCCACTTTCTCTACCAAATTTATTTAAAAAAGAGTTGAGATGCTTGATGTGATAAGTAGAAGCATTGCAAAAAATAATGTAATCATATGCAAAACTTAAATGGGAAATAGGAAGACCATCAAGTGTTTTGTAGTACATACTATGATTATTTAAGAATAAATCATTGATGCTCCTAGATAAGTACTCAACAATAATAATAAATAAAGTAGGAGATATAGGATCCCCTTGTCGTAAGCCATGGGAAGAAAGAAAGAAACCTCTTCATTAAAAAAAAAAATTGAAAACATGCATTATTAATACAATTTTCTATTAGAAAATAAATTTATCGAAAACCCAAATAAATTTAGAATATGGAAAAGGAAATCCTAAGAGATGTTATCAAAGGCTTCAATATCTAATTTGAAAAGGATGTTGCCACATCTAGTCTTGGCATCAAGATCATGAATTAATTCTTTGGCAAGTAAAATATTATCGAAATAGATCTACCTCTAACAAAACCTTTTTGAGAGATAATTCTATTAAGTAAAGGACTAAGATAAGAACTTTGCAAATCAATTGAAAAAGGTGCAAAGACTAATAGGTCTAAAATCACTATTGATTATCTTTCTTAAGTATAAGAATAATAGAAGTACTAGAAAATATCTAAGAAAAGGATTACCTTCAAAACAAAATCAATCACGCCTCAATTAAATCATTTTTAATAATAAACCAATATTTTTGAAAAAAATTGAGTAGTGAAACCCTCCGATCAACAAAATCTATGTTCATGCTATTTAGAACTTTGAAAATTTCATCTTCATGAATACAATGGTAAGCAAATAATTATCATCATTAGTAATAATAGAATCCACTACGATTGATAAATAGTTTTTAAGAGCAATTCTTGTTAAGCATATTTCTAAAGTAATTAATAAGTTATTAGTTAATATCATTATTCTCCATAATATAATCTCCATTATAATTTTAATGTTTTGAATATTATTTAATGCTATCTTTTATTAACCAAAGCATGGAAATACCTAGTATTCTGTCATCCAATATATTCACTAGCCTTTTGGCACCAATAGGTCACATCCATATTTTGGAAGTTAACAAGTTTATCTTTCGCTAGTAGAATCTTAGAAGTATCGACATAAAGAGACTTCAAGATCCCAAACCAATTTTTTCATATCTTTAATATTAGCAAAAAAAGTATTTAAAATAATGCTTTTTCCAGAAGCCTAAATTTTGTTTAGGTCTTTTAAGTTTAAACCAAAGTGTATTCATCCCCAGAATTGAATTATTAGGATGTAAAGGAGCTTTCCAATTATTAGCCACAACATTAAAATAATCAATATGATGAATCCACATGTTTTGAAATCTAAAAGGAGTGGGGTTTTTTAGTCCATTAGAATTTTTTTTTTATAGAAACCAGATGAGGTGCATGATCAAAGTTCTAATTGGTCAACATAAGTAAGGCCCTTGAGTAATCCAATGAGTATTAAAATAATCTACACCAACCTTTTCCAAATTCCATAGTTTTGCCAAGTATAATTAGTGCTCTTAAAGCCAATATATCAATCAAATTACAATGAAGGATCATATTGGATAAATCTTCCATGGAATAAATATTAAGAGAGCAACCACCACTTCATTCAAAAAGAGATTAAAATGGTGTTGAAATCACCACCAACAAACCAAGGTTTATTGATGAGGTTGCAAAATTCTTAAATTATCCCAAAGAAGATTTCTACATCAACAACAAGATGCATAAACAAAAGAGCCCAAAACACAATAATCACCATAAGAGATTTGAGCATTGACAATGATGAAAGTCATCAAGAATAGAGCAAACAAAATTATTCCAAAACACCCAATCTTATTACTAACATTAGAAAAAAAATTATTGAAAATGATCATTCTAGCAACATGGTTAATTTTATTAGCTAAGAGGCTCTAGAACAATAAGAAGAGAATATTATGAATGCAAAAAAGATTTCTATTATGAGAATGGAAAGGGATGCTAACATTCCAAATAAGAAACTTAACCATAAGGAAAATTAAAAAGGTGGGTTAAGCAAAGGTTAATTAAGAGAGGAGAGGTAGTAGTGTTTTGACCATTTGGGAGGAAATCTTTAACATTTTTTCTTTTAGCATGATAAGTTTGGAAGCCATTTTCTTTTCCCCTAGAGTCATCATAGGAATTTATTTTTTTTTAGGGGATGGAGAATAAAACATTTTGAATTATTACAATGTATTTTAGTGAACAAAATTGGGTTTTTAATTTAACCTTTGCAAAACCTATAATTTTAGAGCCAATCAAAACTTCCTTAGGGTATTTTTTAGTTATGTCTAATTCCATGATGATCAGCCATAAAGAGATTTAGCTGTCTAGTTCCAAAGGACAAAATAAAGCGATAGTAGCACATGATAGGTGATAAAATGACTACACATATTAGGAAGAGATAACCATAGGGATAATATGAGATTCCTCCTTAATGTCAAAAGGGTTGGCCACTTTAGCAAACACTTTTGAGAATTAAAATGAAATAAGAATGATGATAAAACATGAATAATTATCATTAAAAGTTTAATTAGATACCGATGGTCAATAAGACCAATCTACAAGGCATGTCAAGAGGGATTCAAAACACGAGAATGAGAGAGCATAGGATTCAGGTTAAGGGTTTAGTTTAGGGTTTAGGGTTTAGTTTTTTAGGTTTTACTTTAGGTTTATTTTTAGGTTTATTTTTTAGTTTTATTTTTTATTGTAGAGGTTTAGGTTTTTATTATTTAGGTATTTTAGATTTTATTTTAGCATTATTTTTTAGTTTAGGTTTAGGATTATTTTATTTATTTTATTTAAGGTTTAGGTTTAGTATTTTAGTTTAGTTTAGTTTAGGTTTTAGTTTAGGTTTAGGTTTTATTTTATTTATTTTGATTTTATTTTTAGGTTTATTTTAGGTTTGATTTTTATTTAGTTTTATTTTATTTTATTTAAGGTTAATTTTATTTAGGTTTTATTTTACTTTAGTTTAGGTTTTCTTTATTTTATTTTAGTTTAGTTTTAATTTTTATTTTATTTTCTTTAAGTTTAGTTTATTTAGGTTTTTTATTATTATTATTTATTTTATTTTTTTATTTTTTTTTTATTTTATTTTGAGGTTATAGTTTAGGTTTAGGTTTTAGCTTTGGTTTAGGGTTTAGGATTTAGGGTATGGAGTTTGGGTTTTGGGTTTAGGGTTTATTTAGGTTTATGGTTTTAGGTTTAGTTTAGGTTTAGGGTTTAGGTTTTAGGTTTGGGTTTAGGGTTTAATGTTTTAGTTTAGGGTTTAGGTTTAATGTTTTAAGTTTAGGGTTTAGATTTGTCAGTTCGTGTTTGGTTTTTTTTAAGAAAGAACAAATTCATTCAATATTTCTTCTTTTGATTTCATTAACCAAGTAAGACACCAAGTTTTCTAAGACACCAGTGATGGCATAGATAAAAATGAGCACGCATAGAAAAATTGAAAACCCTAGGTTACTAGAATCATCTCTACTCTAAAGATATAGTTTCATAAGAACCCAATCAGATTTGCCATTCTTCAATTTCTCTACATCATAACCACTCCTCTTGAGGTGGGATCCAACATCATATCCGATATCTCCTGCCACCTAACCTCCTCCACTTCTCCGCCTCCATAACCCCATCGATCCATCACCTCCATATCCATAAGTACCTTTAGAACCCCATCATCCTATGGCTGCCTCCACCTCCACCTCCTTGCTAGAGCTAAAACCTAGTTGATGTATGTTCCTACCATCAAAGTTACCATTCTTAGGTTAGAAGTTTAGGTTTATGCTTACTTTTAATTTATTTATTACTTTAGATTAGGTTTAAGGTTTGGGGTAGGGTTTAGGTTTAGGGTTTGGGTTTAGTGTTTGATTTAGGGTTTAGGTTTAGGGTTCAGGTGTAGTTTATGATTTAGTTTAAGGTTTTAGGGTTTATGCTTTGGGCTTAGGGTTAAGATTGCTTTAGGTTTAGGGTTTAGGAGTTTTAGGGTTTAGAGTTTGAGGTAGGTTTTTAGGGAGTTTTTAGGTTTCAAAGTTTTAGGTTTTTAGTTTATTTAGGTTAGATGAGGGTTAGGGCTTAAAGGTAGGGTAGGGTTTAGGGTTTAGGATTAAAGATTTTTAGTGTTTTAATTAAGCAAAATCGGTGTATTATTTAGTTATTTAGTTTATTTTATTTATTTTAGTTTAGTTTATTTTTATTTTTTTATTTTAGGTTTATATTTAGTAGGTTTTCATTTAGTTTATTTTATGTTTAGGTTTTGGTTTAGGTTTATTTTAGTTGAGTTTTCTTTATTTATTTTTTTTTTTGGTATTTTATTTTTATTTTAGTTTAGGTTTTTTATTTTATTTTTAGGTTTAGGTTTTAGGTTTTATTTTAGGTTTATTTTAAGTTTTATTTTTAGTTTAGGTTTTATTTTTAGTTTATTTTATATTATTTAGTTTAGGTTTTATTTAATTTTAGTTTATTTTTTTTAGGTTTAGGTTTATTTTATTTTGTTTATTTTATTTTCATTTTAGGTTTAAGTTTTTTTAGTTTAGGGTTTAGGTATAATTTTTTTATTTATTTTAGGTTTAAGTTTTTATTTGGTTTTTTATTTTAGGTTTATTTTATTTTTATTTTACATTTACTTTTTATTTTATTTAAGTTTTGTATTCTTAGGTTTATTTTACTTTTTAGTTTAATTTTAATTTTATTTATTTTATTTTAGTTTATTTTATTAGATTATTTTATTAGATTATTTTATTTTATTTTTAGTTTTAAGTTTAGGTTTAAGTTTAGGTTTTATTTTATTTGAAACTCAAATCTTGATGAACTCATTCATCATCAAGTCGAGGTCGATGATCTCATGTGAAAAGTATAAGGAAGACCATCTCTTTGACTTGAGGATAGTTTTGAATAGTTAAGATAATTTAACCTCAAAATGAACCCCAAGTTTAGTGGTGGCTTGAGATTCTGTTTTTTTTGTCAGGGGAATCAAAATTGATCTAGAAGATCAATGCCATATTAGAAATTCCACCCCTTAAAAGTTTAACTCAACTCAGATCATTTCATGGGTGGTTGATGTATCTAAGATGATTTATATCCAACCTATCGGGAAGATGTCAGCCATTCTCAGCACTTGTTAAAAAGGCTGCCAAGTTCAAGTGGGATGATGAGTGTGAGCATGCCTTCAAAGACATCAAGCATACCTGATGATGTCGTTGAATCTAGTATTTCATCCCAAGAAGTCGCTCATACTTTACACTATTGCATTAGATGACTCCTTGGTCTTTGTTGGCCCAAACCAATTTTAGGAAAATGCACTCTACCACCATCGCTAATCCCTCGAGGCTAATTATCCAACCATTGAGAAGCATTTCCTAGCTTTAATCTTTGCATCCTAAAAGTTACATCGTATGCTTCCTCATAAAGTGAACTTAATCTCTAGTATCACCACTAGAACTCATGACATGGCTTATCCTAACAATTGCACGATGATCCTTGATTCTCTCATAATTTGACCTTCGCATCTCCATGCGAAAGGACAAGACAGGATTTTTTTTGCAACACACCCACTTCTTGCGACTCTTAGTGATGATCTCCCATGAACAAATCATTAACTTGGGGAGCATTCATCGATGGAGATGTACTTTGATGGTGCGCTTCCTCAAAGAGGAGAAAACCATAATCTACTATCCATGGAAGGGTAGTTTTCTTTAACTGGATCGCAATGTGACGAGATTATCATATCATCCCAATGCCAACAACAAATAATATGAGGCTCTAATTGTGTGCAGTTCATTACTATAAGCATGAAGAACATCAACATCTTTGGGATTCTCATAAAATTATCAACCAAATTAGGTCCTATAATGTTATAAAGCCCAAGCTCCATCACTAAGTACAATAGTTGTTGGCCCAAATCGAGGTTACCATTTATAAGATTTCTGAGAGAGCCATAAGTGTATAATTTTAGCCAAGCTTGGGGAATTGCATCCGGAGGATGAGTCCTTATCAACAAAGGTCCAAAGTAGACAAGTCTTATCCCTTATTGATATTTAACTCATCAAAAGTACTCTTGAAGGGAGGTTGCCATTGGAAAAAAGGATGCCGAGTTAGATTGGAGGCAACCATTCAGATTACCTAAATAAAGGCAAACTACCTGAGAAGTCCCAAGCTCATCGATGAAGCAGATCGCTCTACACTCTTGTGGATGGTGACTCTTGTATTTTTGATCATATGTGGTTACATTATTTATACAATCATCAAGCCCATAAGATCATCAAGTACACTCAAGATGATGTAAACTAATATAAGATGAAAGCCAAGATCAAGAGACTAGGATACTAATCATCGATGATCAAATATTACATGGATATTTATTTTACCAATGTCAAATACATGGTGTTACACCAACCATTTACATTTCATGTATTTAGTGATTATATATAGTTTATTCTTTTTCTTTAAGGGTCATATCTTTTACTACTAATTACTTTTTTTTAAAGGTGATTTCTCTTAAAGAGTTTTAACATGTTTAATTTTTTTTTGGAACCATTAGTTTAGGTTATGTATGAATTATATAGATAGTTTCAATAAATAACTTTTAGACACAACATATTTGGAGTTCTACCATCAACTTAAAGGTAAAATAGCTAGTTAAGTTTTAACAAAACTACCATCCAAATACTAAAGAAGACACTTCAACAATAAGTGATAATGGCATGATTTTAGTTGAAGTTTATATATCTCCAACTCATTTATTTTTTTATGGGTTTACCATTAGTCTAACTCCCATCATTAGGATATGTGGTTAGCAAGATCATAGAGTAGAATGCTAAGTTATGGTTGAAGGTTTAGAGAGAGGTGCTATGCTTGAGTTATTACAAATTTAGCTCTTTAACAAGTTTTTATTTTTAGGAGCTTATTTTAGTTTAGGTTTATGAGAAGATGGGAGGTAAGTTTATTTTTGCCATAGAAGGCCTAGGAGTTATTATTTTAAGGAGGTGTAATGTAATCAATGGGCTCTACTTATATTATAAATTATTTTATTTATCATCAATTTCCATTTTGAATTCAATTTTATGTTGAAAGTATTCTTGTTTATTACATGTGTTTTTTTAAAGAACTTTATCCTTCATCTAACAAACATAAACTACACACCATAGAAAAGAAACACATATCTTTTTTCTTAGTTAATATAAGAGTGGTTTAGATTATTTATTTTATTTTATTATTTTATGTAGGTTTAGATTTTTTATTTTCTTTTAGATTTTATTTAGTTTAGGTATAGGTTTATAGTATAGGGTTTAGGGTTTAGGGTTTGAGGTTTAGGGTTTAGGGTTTAGAGTCAGGTTTGGGTTTAGGTTTTAGTGTTAGGGTTTGGATTTAGGGTTTTAGTTAGTTTGGGTTTGGGGATTAGGCTTTATGGTTTGTGGTTTGGGTTAGTTTAGGGAAGGTTTTTTAATTTTTTGATTATTTTGATTTTAAAATTACAAACCCATGTTTTACATTTATTTAGTTTATTTAATTTATTTTATTTATTTATTTTATTTTATTTTATTTAAGTTTATTTTATTTTATTTAATGTAGTTTATTTATTTTAAGTTTATTTATTGTAGTTTAGGTTTTTTTATTTTAGTTTATTTTTTAGGTTTAGGTTTAGGTCCATTTTTTTGTTAGTTTTATTTTATTTTATTTTTAGGTTTAAGTTTTATTTCTTATTTTGGTTTAGGTTTAGGTTTTTATTTTATTTAGGTTTAGGTTTTAGGTTTTTTATTTTAGGTTTATTTTTAGTTTTTTTTAGTTTAGGTTTATGTTTACTTTTAGTTTATTTTATTTTATTTAGAGTTTAGGTTTAGGTTTAGTATATTTTAGTTTAGGTTTAGGTTTTATTTATTTTAGTTTAGTTTATATAGTTTAGCTTTATTTTATTTTATTTTAGGTTTAAGTTTTAGTGGGTTTAGGTTTTATTTTAATTTATTTTAAGTTTTATTCTTAGGTTTATTTTAGGTTTAGGTTTTATTTAGTTTTTTAATTTAATTTATTTTAGGTTTATTTTTATTTAGTTTTGGTTTAGTTTTTCTTTTATTTAGGTTTTTTTATTTTTTTTACTTTAGTTTATTTTCATTTTTATTTTATTTTATTTTAAGTTTAGGTTTATATGTTTTAGTTTAGGTTTTATTTTATTTTATTTTTAATTTATTTTGTTTAGTTTTTTTAATTTCTTTTATTTTAAGATTTTAATTAGTTTAGGTTTAGGTTTTAGCTTCATAGGGTTTAGATTTAGGGTTTGGGTGGTTTAGGTTTTAGGGTTTGGGGTTTAGGTTTAGTGTTTAGGGTTTAGGGTTATTTTTTTTTAGGGTTTAGGTTTTAGGTTTTGTGGGGTTTATTTTGGTTTATGGTTTTGAGGTTTAGGTTTAGGGTTCAAGTTTTACTTTTAGGGTTTAAGATTTTGGTTTTTAATAGAGAGCAAATTCAAATTCAGCAGTTCTTCTTTTTGATTTCATCAACCAATTAACATACCAAGTTTTCTAAGACACATGGGACAATATCGATAAAAAATGAGCATGCTTAAATCAAAAACCCTAGATAACTTGAACCATCTCTACTATAAAAGCACAGTTCTATAAGGAATAGATCGGATCGACCATTCTTCATTTTCTCCAATTCCATCAACTACCCCGCCTCTCGAGTAAGGATCGCCATCATATCCCGATCTCTCCCACCACCACTTTGTAACTGGTCCTCTTGCCTCAAAACCACCATTTCTCTGACCACCACCTCAATATCCACCAGCTTCTCAAGATCCCCCATCACCATAATGATAAATGTCACCACCGCCTTCACCTCTAGCGCCAGATCTAGATTGAGCCTAGTTGACTGAGGTTATGCCCATCTTTAGATTAGTTTAGGGTTTAGGATTTAGGTTTATTTCTTAATTTATTTAGTCTTTAGGTTTAGTTTAGGTTTAGGGTATTTGGGGGTTTATGGTTTGGGGTTTAGGTTTAGGTTTAGGTTTTAGGTTAGTTTAGGGTTTAGGGTTTAGGGTTAGGGTTTAGTTTTGGGATTGGGGTTTAGCATTTAGGCATTGGGGTTTAGGGTTTATGGGTTTTTTCCAAGTTTAGGGTTTTTGTGGTTTAGGGTTTGTGGTTTAGTGTTTTTTAGGTTTAAGGTCAGGTTTAAGGTTTAGGGTTAGTTATGGTCTAGGGTTTAGGGTTTGTTTAAGATTGGGTTTAGGTTTATTTTATGGTTTTATTTAAAAATAATAATTAAACTAATATGTTTAGGTTTATTTAGTTTATTTTTATTTATTTTAGTTTATTTTATTCTTTATTTTTTATTTTATTATTTTATTTTTACTTAGTTTATTATTTACTTTAAGTTTATTTATTTTAGTTCATTTTTTTAGGTTTATGCTTATTTTTAGTTTAGTTTTATTTTTTATTTTAGTTTTTTTATTTTTAATTTTAGGTTTAGCATAGGTTTTATTTTTTTGTTTAGTTTGGTTTTATTTTAAATTTATTTTTAGGTTTTATGTTTTATTTAGGTTTGTTTTTAGTTTATTTATCTTTTATTTAGTTTAGGTTATAGTTTATTTTAGGTTTAGATTTAGGATTTATTTATTTTATTTTTAGTTTTAGTTTAGTTTCTTTTAGTTTAGGGATTTAGGTTTTATTTTTTTAATTTTAGTATATTTTAGTTTATTTTTTGGTTTTGGTTTTATTTAGTTGTTTATTTTTTATTTTAGGTTTATTTTATTTTATTTGATTTTAGTTTTATTTTAGGTTTTCTATTTTTTTATTATATTTTAGTGTAGTTTGTTTATTTATTTTATTTTAGTTTAGTTTTATTTTATGTTATTTTATTTTACATTTAAGTTTAGGTTTTGGTTTAGGTTTAGGATTTAAGTTTTAGGTTTAGTTTAGTTTATTTTATTTTATTATTTTTTATTTACATTTAGTTATTTATTTATTTTATTTATTTTATTGGTTGGTTTTTAGTCAGTTTTAGGTTTTGTGGTTTAGGTTTAGGGTTTAGGATGGGGTTTAGGGTTTAGGATTTGGGGTTTATGGAGGATTATAGTGGTAAAGATAGTTGTAAGTTTGTGGCTCAGGTTTAGGGTTGGGTGTGGTTGGTAGGGATCAGGTTTATGGTTTAGGGTTTAGGAGTTTGGGTGGGGTAGGGTTTAGGTTTAGGTTTTGGTTTAGTTTAGTTGGGAGGTTTAGAGTTTAGGTAGTTTAGTTTTAGTTTGGCTTGGGTTGTTTTAATTTTTTTTTTAATTTTGTTATTTTAAAAAATAAGCAAAATAGTAGTTTAGTTTATTTAGTTTATTATTTTATTATTTTATTTTTATTTTTTATTTAGCTTGATTTTATTTTTTATTTAGTTTAGTTTATTTTAATTTATTTATTTAGTTTAGGTTTTTATATTATTTAGGTTTAGGTTTAGGTTTATTTATTTAGTTTAGTTTTATTTTTATTTTATTTTTTTAGTTTAGGTATTATTTCTTTTTTTTTTATTTTAGGTTTTATTTTATTTTTAGTTTAGGTTTTGGATTTTACTTTAGGTTTATTTTAGGTTTTATTTTTTTTTTAGTTTAGTAGGTTTAATTTTAGTTTATTTTTATTTTATTGTTTAATTTTAGGTTTAGGTTTAGTTTTATTATATAGTTTAGGTTAATTTTATTTTAATTAGGTTTATTTTTTTTTAGTTTAATTTTTTGGTTTATATTTTAGATCTTTTCAATTTAGATTTTATTTGGTTTTAAATTATTTTATTTTAGGTTTATTTTATTTTTATTTTAGGTTTAGTATTTTTTTTTTTTTTTTTTCACTTTATTTTAGTTTTTCTTTATTTTATTTTAATTTAGTCTTATTTTTTATTTTATTTTCTTTTAGGTTTAGGGTTTAAGTTTAGTTTAGGTTTTTATTTTATTTTATTTATTTTAGTGTAGGTTTATTTATTTATTTTATTTTTAGGTTGTATTTAGTTTAGGTTTAGGTTTTTAGCTTTTAGGGCTTTGGGTTTAGGTTTTATGGTTTAGATTTTAGGGTTTGGGTTTTGGGTTTGGGGGTTTAAGGTTTAGGTTTAGGTTGTAGTTCTAGGTTCAAGTTTTGTTTAGGGTTTAGGATTTCTATTTTTTTAATAGAGAATAAATTCATATTCAACATTTATTCTTTTTAGTTTCATCAACCAAGTCATACACTGAGTTTTCTAAGACATAAGTGACAACATAGATAAAAAATGAACATGCATAGAGCAATTTAAAAAATCTAGATAACTAGAACCTTCTTTACTACAAAGACACAATTCCATAAGCAGAAGATCAAATCGACCGTTCTTTAATTTCTCCTGTTCCCATCAAAGCCACCCCGGCTCGAGTAGATTGCCATCATATCCTGATCTTTCCTCCGCCACCACCATTGTAGTGCCGCTCACCTCCTCCTCCATAACAACCAATCGCCACCACCACGACCTCTAAGATCCCCACCACCACGGTGATAAACTACCCGCCTTTGCCTCCACGACTATCTAGATGAGCTGGTTGACATGATGTTCCCGCCAACAAGGTTACCCATTCTTAGCATTTAGATTTAGGTTTAGGTTTATTATGTTTTAAGTTTAGTTTACTTTTAATTTATTTAGTTACTTTAGGTTTAGGTTTAGTTTAGGGTTTAGGGTTTTAGGTTTTAGTTATTTTAGTTTAGGTTTTGGTTTATTTTATTTTGTTTATTTTATTTTTATTTTTTAGTTTATTTTTTTAGGTTTGGGTTTTATTTTTTATTTATTTTAGGTTTATTTTTTTAGTTTTATTTCTTAGGTTAGTTTTATTCTATTATTATTTTATTTTATTTATTTTATTTTTATATTTAGTTTTATTTTATTAAGGCTTTTAATCTTAGTATTTTTTTTAGTTTAGTTTAGGTTTTCTTTAATTTATTTTAGTTTATTTTATTTTATATTTAGGTTTAGTTTTATTATTATTTTAATTTTATAGGTTGGGTTTTGTTCATTTATTTTGATTTATTTATAGCTATGTTAGTGGTTTAGGAGGGTTTTTTTTGTAGGGCCTAGGGTTTAGGGTTTGTGGGTTAGGGTTTAGAGGTTTAGGTCAGCTTGTGGTTTAGGTTTTAGCTTGGGATCAGTTTCAGGGCCTGGGGTGTGGTTGGGGTGAGAGGTTTTCCTTTGGGTTTAGGGTTTGAGGTTTTAGGGTTGAGGCTCAGGGTAGGGTTTAGGGTTTAGGTAGTTTTAGGTTTAGGATTTAGTATTTGTGGTTTAGGTTTTAGTTTATTTTTAGAAAAAATTAAGTAAACCAGGTTTAGTTATTTAGTTTATTTAGTTTATCTTTATTTATTTTAGTTTTTTTATTTTATTTTATTTTTATGTTTTTATTTTAGTTAGGTTTTAAGTTTATGTTTATTTTTTATTTAGTTTTACTTTTATTTTATTTTTTTGGTTTATGTTATTTTAATTTTAGGTTTAGTTTAGGTTTTATTTCATTTTATTTATCATTTTGGTTTTATTTTAGGTTTATTTAGGTTTCATTTTTTAGTTTAGGTCAGTTATTTTAGTTTATTTTATTTTATTTTTTTTTTATGTTTATTAGTTATTTTACTAGGTTTAGGTTCATTTTATTTTAGTTTAGTTTATTTTAATTTTAGGTTTAGTCTATTTTATATTATTTATTTTAGATTGTTTTTTTTTTAGTTTAGGGTTTATTTTATTTTTTATTTTTAGGTTTGTTTTTAGATTTTGTTATTATTTTATTTTATTTTATTTTATTTTAGGTTTATTTTATTTTATTTTTTTAGTTTTATTATATTTAGGTTTTTTTAGGTTTATTTTAATTTTATTTTTTATAGTTTTATTTATTTTATTTTAGTTTTTTTTTTAGTTTTAGGTTTTATTAGTTTAGGTTTAGTTTAGGTTTTATTTAGATTTTATTTTATTTTATTTAGTTTAGTTTTTTTATTTATCTTATTTTTATGTTTTATTATTGTTTAGGTTTTTAGGTTTTGTGGTATGTTTAGGTTTAGGGTTTAGAGTTTAGGGTTTTTGGGGATTAGTGATGGTTTTAGGGTTTAGGATTTAGGGTTTAGATTTTTTTAAGGGTTTGGGTTTTCTTTTTTGTTATTTTATTTCATTTTTTTTAAGTAAACAAGTAGTTTAGGTTTATTTAGTTTATTTTTTATTTATTTTAGTTTATTTATTTTATTTTATTTAGGTTTATTTTATTTTATTTAGTATTATTTATTTTATTTATTTATTTTTATTTTTAGTTTTAGGTTTAGATTTATTTTAGCTTTAATTTTATTTTTATTTTTATTTTTTTATATTTTATTTTAAGTTTAGGTTTATTTTATTTTAGGTATTATTTTTTAGTATTTTAGTTTGTTTTTAATTTAATTTTATTTATTTATTTATTTTAGGTTTAGTTTAGTTTTTTTGGTTTAGGTTTAGGTTTTATTTATTTTAGTTTATTTTTATAGGTTTATTTTTATTTAGTTTTTATTTTTTTTAGATTTAGGTTTTATTTTTATTTAGTTTAGGTTTATTTTTAAGGTTTATTTTTTTATTTTATTTTTATTTATTTATTTTTAGGTTTATTTTTTATTTTATTTAGATTTTTTTATTTAGATTTTATTTATTTTATTTTATTTTAGTTTTTTTATTTTATTTATTTTTCTTTTAGGTTTGATTTAGGTTTAGTTTTTAGTTTATGTTTTTATTTTATTTTATTTTTCATTTTTTTTAGGTTTTCATATTTATTTTGGTTTTATTTAGTTTAGGTTTAGGTTTTCATTTTTAGGTTTGTTTAGGGTTTAGGTTTTAGGTTTTATTTTAGGTTTATTTTAGGTTTATTTTTATTAGAGTTTAATTTTATTTTATTTTATTTAGATTTAGGTTTAGGTTTAATTTATTTTAGTTTAGTTTTAATTTAGGTTTAGGTTTATTTTATTTTGTTTTATTTTATTTTATAGGATTAGATTTTATTTTAGTTTAGGGTTTGGGTATTATTTTATTATTTTAGGTTTTAGTTTTAGGTTTATTTTTTATTTAGGTTTCATTTAGTTTTTTTATTTTATTTTATATTAGGTTTACTTTATTTTTATTTTAATGCTAAGTTTTATTTTATTGGGTTTTTTTATTCTTAGTTTATTTTTTATTTTTATTTATTTAGGTTTTATTTATTATTTTAGTTTATTTTATTAGTTTATTTTATTTTATTTTATTAGTTATTTTATTATATTTAGGATTAGTTTATACTTTAGGTTTTATTTTATTATTTTTTTTATATATTAGGTTTATTTTTTTTATTTATTTTATTTTAGGTTTTAATTTAGTTTAGTTTTAGTTTTAGGTTAGGGTTTGTGTTTTGTGGTTTTAGGGTTTAGTTTTAGTAGGTGGGCTCAGGTTAGATTTAGTTTTTTCAGGTTTAGTTAAGGGTAGTTAGGGCCAGTTTGGGCCTAGTGGTGGTTGGCCTGTGGTTTAAGGTTTGGGTGTTTTAGGTCAGGGCCTGGGTGGCCCAGGTTAGTGGGGCCTAGGGATGGTTTAGTAGGTTTAGGGTTTAGGGCCCAGGATTTAGGGTTTAGGGTCAGTAGTTTTTTAAAACCAGTAAACTAGTTTAGGTTTATTTATTTATTTATTTATTTATTTTATTTTTATTTAATAGTTTATTTATTTTGGTTAATTTATTTTAATTGGTTTTATTTATTTTTTACTCATTTTAGTTTATTTATTTTATTTTTTAGGTTTATTTCTTTTTTTTTAGGTATATGTTTATGTTTTTATTTATTTTTTTAGGTTTAGGGTTTAGATTTTATTTTAGTTTTTTTAGTTAATTTTAGTTTATTTTATTTTATTTTGTTTAGGGTTTAGGTTTAGGTTTTATTTATTTTAGTTTTATTTATTTTAGTTTAGGTTTATGTTTAATTTATTTTGTTTATTTTATGTTTAGGTTTTTTTTAGTTTAGGGTTTAAGTTTTATTTTTTATTTATTTTTAGGTTTATTTTTTGGGTTTAGTTTTTATTTAGTTTTTAATTTATTTAGGGTTTTGTGCCACCAACCTTTAAGATCTTTGATGGCACTGGGAGCTCACAATAACACATTGCACACTTTAGAGCCGGATGTTGCAACACCGGCAAGATCGCACTCTCTCTTTTTTGCTACAGTGTGATTTTGATTGGTACAAACCCCAATGGTTCTGTGAATACTTTGGAGTTGGAAGACCTCTTCATCAAAAGGTTTTTGGAGCTCAATAGAGGGTGACAGAAGGCACCTCATTGAAAAATAGAAACTCAACGAGTCCCTTGTTGATTACATTCTCGTGGCAACATGAAATGAAATGCCAACCGTCTCCAACAACTTGCCATTGAAATTCTACTCAAGAATATCCAAGACCTGATCTCTTTCATGCTTAAGTACTTTACCATCAAAACATTCAAGAAATTAATCAACAAGGCAGCTACCCTACAAGAGCAAGCGAAATAGTTGCCCTTTCCTAACAAATCATCTAGGGCCAAGCCACAAAAGTTGACCGACTTCTGGACTTATAACTACTTGGAGTGGTAGTTAGCTAACGCCTCCTCCGATTTTAAAATCATGTAGTCTAGTTCTATGAATTGCAAGATAGCTAAGGTAGTTATTTAATTAGAAAGAGACTAAAGTCCTAAACACGCCCTAAGAGACTAGAGCATGAGTGGTATGCATATGACTTAATATATAGATGCAAAATCTTTTCAAATTTTACTTCAGTTTAGACACATCATTTAGAGAGGCTTTAGGATTTTTTATGCCTAAATGCATGATGAAATAGGTTATTAGTCAAATCAGCTAGAAGAAGGTGTTCTTCACCGATGCCCTCATAGGTCAAGCATTCCTATCATGCAAAAATGGAGATCCTTCATGTTCAAGCGAGAAAGAATATGATTGCATGATGTGAAACATACAACTGGTTGCTAAATTTTTAAATCTTTTTAATTATCTTATTTATTATGAGTTGTTTAAAATTTAGTTATGAGTAATTAGTTGGGAAAAGTTATTTTATCCTAAGAGCCTAATCATATCCAAGCCACCCATTAAAGCATCAATCATTTTAGAAACTATGAAAAGCATGCCATCCTAATGCACAATGTAAACATAACATCTAACAATTATATAAACTATCGTAAAAGAATAAAAGGTAAAAGTCAGATAACCCAAAGAGAGAAAAGATGGGTACAAGTTCTACCCTTATACAACCTAGAATAGAAAGAATAATTGTAATTGTATTAAATGCTATGGGGTCTTCTTTTTTTATCTCCATTTTGATTTGGTTCCTTCTTTGATTTGGATGGTGCTTGCTTCAAAGGCATCACAAGGGCACCCCGTGGACAAAGCCTTCTAGCCACTGCTCATCCTAATCCCCGAAGCACTAATCCTAATTCCTATTACAAAAATTACATTTATGAGGGAAAAGTAAATTTAACTACACTTGCAAAATAGAGGTTAGCTAAATATACATATAATCCCAAGCAGTTGTATTTGTAATTTAGACTTAGCACCCTACACATGGGTAATTAAGCCCACCTATCCTAACTTGGATTATGCTTAAGGATTTAAGCAACCTGCAAAAAGAGCATTCACATTTATTTTTAAGCATCCATTAAGCATAATCCCATGCAAAAAACATGATTAGGCTAATAATGGCCTATCATCCAATTTATAAAACATACACCCTAACATTTAATCTAAAATAATAAATCATAAAACAAAATATACATCACATCATACACCGTCTCTAACTAGAAGTGGTGACTTAATTCTAATGTGTGTATTAAGGATTGTGTGGTAAGTGTTGTTATGCATTAGTGTTTTCTAAGTGTAGAAGGATTCAATTTAACATGAAAGGTTGATTTCACTTGAAGTAGTTTAATTGATTTGAGAATTTTAATTTGTGTTTCCTTTTGTTTCATTTTATTACACTTAGCAACTAAGTGTTATAAAGAGAGGAAAAGAGGATTGCCCTCTTTCATCCCTACCATAAGTCACTTTCTAAAGTATATTAATTTGATTTAGTTCTCTTTAGTGAAAAGGCTTATTAAATGATTTAATTAATCCTAAGTTTAGGTTCACTTTAAATAATCCTATTCAAAATGAAAGGCATCTTAAGATTAATTTAATTGAATTACTACCACATGACATATATTAAATCATTCCTTTCCACCACATTCATATGATTTAATCCTAAGTGTATCTATACATGCAACATATTTTAGCACACATAAATGATGAATGTATGTGTATGTTTAAAATTTATATTTTATTTAATTGAATTATTTAAACATATTAATTTAAAACTTTATCCAAATTCTTATATAAAAAAGAAATAAGAATGAAATTAAATAGCATGTGCCGTTGTTAAACCAAGGGAAGTGATAATCAATTGACCTCTTTGGAGTTAGCTAAAACCTCATATTCTCGAATGTCCAGACTATATATACCCATTTGCATTCAAACATATGTAAACTCATATACATGAACATAGGAAATAAGCTCCAAATCATATGGCTAATTAATTCAACCACTTAGTCAATTATGAATGCATGCAATTTTAATGTAAAATGTGATTTTCATTCACTAATCACATATACATATACATGTACAAAGATATAGTAAGTACATGTCATTAATAAACTGGAAAGTGAGGTAATCGATGACCTGGGGCTAACTAAAGGCTCATATTCCCAGGATAGACTATATACTTGCTTTTCTTCGACACACATGGATGTATACATAAATGAGGGAAAGAAAACCATGCAAAGATTGTATATTTTTTTGATTGAATCATTTATATATATATGAATTAAAGCTCTATCCAAATTTTAATGTTGAAATACATAAGAATGAAATAAAATGGGTATTTGCCATTGTTAAACCATGAAAGTGAGGTAATCAATGGCCTCCTTGGGGCTAAAAAAGCCTCGTGTTCTCGGATGATGACTATATACCCACTACAATTCAATCTTATATAAATCAACACTTGAATAGAGGAAAGATAACTCACCATTCATACACTTAAGCTATAAGCACATGCATTTCTTATGTATTTATAACTAGAATCATAACACATATTATTATTCATTTATAAGCTTTTGAAAAATACATTTGGATTTAATAGTGATAATAGCCATGCATATATTAAATTAAATCAACACATGCAAGCTTACATAAAGGAAATCCATTTTATTTTACTTGATTTTGAGAAGATGGATGCATGAATTTAAATGACATACAAAATTTAACATGATTGGAAAGAGGACAATCAAATCTAAGCATGTGATTCTTTCAACCAAACTAGTTTTAAGGACAATCAAATCAAATAAGATTATTTAAAGCAAACCAAAGCTTTTTATTAATTAAGTTTTGGATTTGATTTGATTTAAAGAGGAGAAGAGAAATCATCACTTGTTGTTTTAAACCCATTCCCACATTAGTGATTTGATTTAATTTAAGGAAATATAATTAAGTCAATTTTATGTGTTAATTAAGTTGAACCCTTAATTAGATGAATTAATTACCTTTACCTATGTCACCTTAAAGTAATTAACTACATAATTATGATCTAACATGAAGCATGGAAAATAAACTTGCAATGATCCTAAGAAATAAAAGGGGCCTAATGCAATTGGCTCATGATTAATAGTTAATTAGATTAACGAATTTAATTAATTACTGTTATGGTTTTCTCACACATGTGGACTAACCATAATTTCATTATACTCCTTCAGGTTATTAAATACCTAAAGATCTACCCCATAATTTAATTAATTAAGGTTTGATGTGATTTCAATTTGATTAAGTGATTTAATTAATTAGTTAAATCTTAATTAATTCATTTTAAAAAAGGGTGAAATGAACTTAGGGAAAAGGGTCCCAACCCTATTCCTTAGTTCACTTACTATTGAATAATGATTAAAAAACTTAATTAACCAATATATTACTATTCATGGGATTAATTAATCATTAATTAAAAAGAGTAGGTTTAATTAGTCAATTTTTCTAATTAAGTGAGCAATAAATCCCAAAAAAATTATCGGAGGTACAAGTCATCCCATTAAATTAACCCATATAATTTGGGATTAATTGCTAAAGTAATTAAGTAGTAATTAAGCTAGTTAATTTTGCAATTAAACCTTAATTATTATTCAAAATTTATTAAGATAATTTATAATTTTTTTCTCCTCTAAAATACCTATAAAATGAATATATATTTGTATTTCTTATTTCTCTATGTTTTTTTATGATTCTTAGAAGTTTCAACCATTAAAAATGATTTATTAAGTCTAATTAAGGCCTAATCTGGTGCCACGTGACACATTTTCCATGTGGTGTGGGATTGGCTACTTAAAACTTATCCGACTTATGTGGTGGGGATGCATTTCTCATTCACCTAAGATCAACATCTATGATTAATCCCACGCTTAATAGGATTAAATCATATCATCTAGTGATCTAATCATGATCGCCCATTCGATCATAAATGATGTGTGATCTAACATCACGAGTGAGGGAGAATGGAGTCCACCATTGCTCACTTGATCCAAGCTTACCTGATCTCGAATCAACTCTAAAAGGATCTCACACCTTCATGACATCGATCAGAGGGGATCCAATGGTCAAGATCACACGAGATGCAAGTTTTCTTCAAAAAGCTCCAACCCATTTTATCTAAGGATGAAATTTGGAAGAATACCTCTCTGAAGCTGAAGACCAGTGGCTCAAATGATTGAGGAAGCTTCATCTAGTGGAGATGAAGCCCTATTGATCAACAATTGGATCAATTCCTTGATGTTCACTGAAGGCCATGAACTATTTGGAGCTTTTTGATCAAGTCCCACTTCGCTCGAGAAGCTAAGGAGATGATTCATTCTTGCTTGTCGAGCCTAGGAAGGTGCAAAGTTAATTTGAGTTTGATGGAGAAACAAGTCAAGAAATGGGAGTGTCCTATTTTGGGGTGATGGGAATGGAATTTTTTGATCGAAGGAACAAGCTTGGGAGCTTATGGAATGGTTTTAGAAATGATTCTGTATTGGGGTGTATACCCCTTCATCTTGATCAAATGGTGGGATGTTTGGCTTTTCTGGGCCATCCACCATCTTAGGGAGTCGTGGCATGGAGGAGGTGAGTTGGTTTGGCTTGGTTGGTTGAAGGTGTGGAAGTGGTCACAAAAAGGAATCATGGTGTCCTATGGGTTTCAAATGCTCCAAGGAGGGTGAGGATTTTCACCTTCCATGGGTCATGCACCCAACCACCCTAATTAGGTTGGGCATGTCCTAGTGCCTAGTGGACCATTGGGAGAGCACTAAGTGACCAAGGAATGGAAATGACCACTTACATGGGTGATTTGTCTCATGTGATGCCCTTGACCAAAAGTATAATGATCATTTGGCATTACATTTGATTTGGGTAGATTTGAAATGAGCAAAATGTGGGTTAGCCAAAATTTCAAGTCAATCAGAGTTGATTTGGTCAGGTTTGGCTCTTTGACTATTTAGGTCAAATTGGGTTAGGTTGGATCAAGTTGACCAATTGTCAAAGGTCAAACCAAGGGCTGTCAAGTTCATATGATCATTTGGGATGTTTTGGTTCAATTGGTTTGGTTTAGTTTGGCTTAGATTTGATTTTGGCTCATTTGAATTCATTTGGGTCAAATGAGTTGACCAATTTGATCAAATTAGTCAAATTGGCTTTTGGGTGTTGGTTTGGGTTTAGTTGACCAATTGAAGATGATTGTATTTTGGTTTTAATTAATTTGGATTTGGTTTTGATTTAGGACAACTTGAAAGATTTTAGCTGGCAGGTCAATTGGGTCCAACATGACTTTGGTCATGCTCAACAATCCATTTGGAATGAACTTGAGCCATTGGTTGCAATCAATTTGGTTTATATTTTGATGGGAGGTTTTGATGGGGTTGGTTGATTCTAATTTGGGTAGGATTAGAACTTAGCTCAAATAGGTCAAATTGGCCACTTTGGGTCAAGTAGACAAATTTAGTTGGTTTTGATTTTGGGTTGAGTTTGATTTATTTGAGTTTATATATGGATTTGGGATTGATATATAAATTCAATTGTAATTGGCTTGGGTTCAAATGGGTTTTGGTTCATTTGAACATTTCAAGTCAAAAGGGTTAAGTTATTTGACTTGGGTTGATTTTGGTTTGGCTTGATGATTATAAATTTCATTTATATTTGAAAATATGATTGAAGGTATGATTGATTCATGAGAAAATCAATTGAATTTGGGTTTTGAATGAAGGAATTTGGGTAAGTCCATGGAGTTGGGTCATGTGGCTTAGTTTGGATTTTGATTTGGTTTGATTTAGTTTTGATGATTTAAATGTATATTTCATTTAAATTTGTGAATATGATTGAAAACATGATTGAGTTGAGAAAATCAATTGAGTTTGACTTGATTTGGATTAAGATTTGGCTAAGTCCATGGATAGGTCATATTAGAAGGGTTTTGATTTAATTTGATTTAATTTGATTTAGTTTTGATCATTTATAATGTAGATTTTATTTATATTTTAGAAGATGATTGAAGATATAAATTGACTATGAGAAAATCAATTGAATTTGGATTGATGTGGATTAAGATTTGGCTAAGTCCATGGACAATTCATATGGCTTAGAAGGGTTTCAAGTTTGGATTTGATCATGGGCTTCAATCATTTGGTTTTGGAATTTGGGCTTGATTTGGATTTAAATTTTATGTTTGAATTGAACTTCAAGTTTGGTTTGAGAAGGTGAACATGGATTGGATTGTAGGTGGATTATCCTAATCCCTAAGGCATAACCTAATCCTATGGTTAACCCTTCTATGTCATTTGGTTAAGTGTTTACCTAATAGAAGTGTCTTATGACTAGGGAAGTCTTAGTGTCTAGAATCCTAAGTCTAAGATGGGAAGATTGAATACTCCAAAAGTGAGGTCAACATGCCTTAGCACCATAGTGTTTTCTTGGAGATAGATGATTTGGAAGATCAAGACAAGTTTCATTATAGACTGGATACATCTTTCAACACTTTGCTTGGGAGACCATGGATACATGAGAATAATATTCATCCTCTACATTAGTGTTTGAAGTTCGTGAGGTGGGATCGTCATTGTGTCAAAGGAGATCTCAAGCCATTTACCAAGAGGATATATGAGGATGCAGCCTTACTACCTCAAAATCAACAAGTCTATTCTCAAACTTGGCCAAAGTTTAAAATAAAAGAAAAAAGAAAAGAAAAGAAAAGGAAATAGAAAAGAAAAGAAAGGAAAAGAGAAATGAAAAGAAAATAAAAGTGAAAATAGACTTGGAGGAGGAAGTGGAGCTGATATTAAATTCCACACAGTTCGTTACTCCATTCGAACATATGGGTAGGATGATCTGACCTCCACCAAGTGGAGAAAGAGGCCATTTCAAAGGCAGTCCCAAGGGTGGAAAACCTTTTTATTTGCCATCTAATAGAAGATATGTCCCAGCCAGCAGGAGTACACCAGCTATCCATATAGACTTAGAATCTAGTTCATGGATGAGTCTATGGTTAGCACAGCTCTTCTCAATAGTAGATTCCCTTGGAGGTGACACTTGAGCCAAATAGCAATGAAGACTAGGCTCCAAAGCAAAGCATAAGTATATCCAAGTCTATATGTGAAATAATTAGGCATCAGTTGGGAATCTTAGCTCTAACCCCATTTTTCTCTCAAAAAGTTGAGGGTTGGTAAGTTAATGAAGTCATCCAGGTGTGAATACTCAGAGGTTCTTTTTGGGAGCATCATCCTCAGGACAAGATGTCGATGTACAACTTTAGGATGATTCATATAAAGATTTAATAGAATTACCTTTTGATTGGTACTTGGCTTGTGTTCATAATTCAAGAAAAGAAATGGCTAATCCCACATACTTGGTCAAAGCACAAGGACTACTTTGAAAGAATATGGAAGAACAAATGCAAAAGCTCTCAATCAAGATAGGACTAGGATTCATATAGTGGGTCCACCGATGATGATAATTACCGCTAGTCATCATCAATCATTTAGACTGATAGGTTCTTTTCATCACATTAAATCATATGAGGAGCTTTAGAAACTTTAGATGATCCGATGATTTTGAAGTCAAAGATGCACCACCGTGAGTTTGAAGAAGAGATCAAGTCAACCATCGATGAACTCAAGAAAATAAACTTAGAACTCAAGAAGATCCACACATACACGCTTCTTTCGTTGGAATGAAATTGGACCAATGAGGCTATTGATTGAGTATAAGGACTAGCATGGAGTTATGAAGAGATTCTTGGATTAGCTCAAAACAAGTAATAGAGCCTAGTGCTAACCCTATCAAGTAAGCTCCTAGATGCTTGCAATTAGACATAATAGTCATTTATGAAGTCAAAGATCGATGTTGGCTTGGGAATAATAATACCCTACCTGGTTTGTGAACATCATCCCATTTAAAAAAAGAATTGTAAAATTCACATTTGCTTTGATTTTAGAGATTTAAGCAAGTCATGTCCAAAAGATGAATTTCCACTATCAATCTCGGAGTTGATGGTGGACATTACCTCATCTCATGCAGCCTTCTATTTTATGGATGGCTCATATGGATATAACTAAATAAAGATGGCACATGAAGATGAAAGAAACACTACTTTTAGAACCCATGATCAGAATCTATTGCTATAAGGTCAAGCCTTTCAACCTTAAAAAATGTCTATACATGCTATGACTCGAATCTTCGATGAACTCATTCATCATCAAGTCAAGTGCTATGTCGATTACCTTGTGGTCAAAAGTACAGAAAAAGAACACCATCTCTTTGACTTGAGAGTAGTTTTCGAATAGTTAAGATAATTTAACCTCAAAATGAACCCTCTGAAGTGTGTGTTCAGAGTAGCTTCAAGGAAATTCCTTAGGTTTATTGTCCGACAGTAGGGAATAAAAATAGATCTGGAGAAGATCAAGATGATATTAGAAATGTCACCCCCTAAAAGTTTAACTCAACTCAGATCATTCCAAAGGCAGTTAGAATATCTAAGACAACTTATATCCAACATATCAGGAAGATGTCAACATTCTCAGCACTTATCAAAGATGCTAAGTTCAAATGGGATGACAAATGTGAGCATGCTTTCGAAGACATCAAGCATTACTTGATGACTTCATTGGTTTAAGCAACCCATATCCCATGCATGGTGCTCATACTTTACACTACAGTGTTAGATGACTCCCTTAGTCCTTTATTGGCCTAAGCTAATGATGAAGAGAAGGAAATCACACTCTACTACTTTAGCCATCATCTAATCCTTACTGAGGATAATTATCCACCCATTAAAAAGCATTTCCTAGCTTTAATCTTTGCATCCCAAAAGCTACAGCACTACATGCTTCCTCATAAGATGAACTTAATCTCTAGGATCAATCCACAATAGTATCTTATGACACTATCGATGTAATCTAGACGGTTGGGATGACGGCCTATGATCCTCTCATAGTTTGACATTACCTTTATACCCTCCGTATGAAAGGATAAGCACGGCATTTCAAGACACACCCACTTCCTACTAACTCTCTGCTTAGTGATGATCTCCCCAATGAATAAATCATGAACTCAGGGGATACTAGCATTCACCATTGAGAGATGTACTTTGATGGCACGGCTTCTTCTCAAAGAGGAGAAGCATCATAATCTACTATTCCAAAAAAAGCAGGGGAAGGACTAGTTCTCTTAAGTTTGAACTGCAATGTGATGAGATTCTCATATCATCTGTCCAATCTTTGCACCAACAATGAAGTCAAATATGACACTCAGATTGACAGTCTAGAGTTAATAGTTACTCTAGGCATCCATAACATCGACAGCTTAGAGGATTCTTAGCTAGTTATCAAGCAAATCACTAGGTCCTATAATGTTATAAAGCCCAAGTTCCATCACTACCATAAGTACAACATGGAGTTGTTGGCCCAAATCCCAGAGGTTACCATTTATAAGATTTTTCAAGGAGAGAACATCTTAGCTTATGCTTTAGCCAAACTTTTCAAGGAGTTGGCATGCTCGGAGGATAAGTCCATATCAATAATGATTCAAAATAGACAAGTCTTATCCTTTATTGATATTGAACTCATCAAAAAGTACTCTTTTGAAGGGGAGGTTTCCATTACCAAGAAGGATGAGGAGTTAGATTAGAGGCAACCATTTATGGATTACCTAAATAAAGGTAAACTACCTCAAGAGAAGTCTCAAGCCCATTAGATGAAGAAGAGAGCACTTTTCTATGCTCTTATGGATGGTTTCTTATACCGGTAGTCTTTCAATCATATGTGGTTACGTTATGTAGACAAGAATGAAGCCCATAAGATCGTGACTGAGGTACACTCAGGATTATATGAAGCCAACCACTCTGGTCTGAAGATGAAAGCCAAGATCAAGACACTAGGATACTACTAGCCGTCAATGATCAAAGATTGCATGGATACGAGGATGCCTCCAATGTCAAATACATGGTGTAGTCTTACACCAACCAACCAACATTCAACATCCTACATTGGCCTCATGGACATTCGTGTGTTAGGGTACCCACATAGTGGGTTCGATTAATCCTCCTTCTTCCAAGGGTCATCGGTTCATCTTAGCTGCTACTGAGTACTTTTTCAAATGGGCAAAGGTGATTTAACTCAGAGAGGTCACAGCTCAGCATGTGCTCCAATTTTTTTAAGAATCATATCATATATAGGTTCAGAGTGCCTTCATGAATTATATCTGATAATGGTACTGCATTCAAGAGCACCGAGATCAATAACTTTGCTAGGTGACACAACATAGATTGGAGATATGTTACCATCAACTACCCGAAGGCAAACAGCTTAGTAGAAGCCTTCAATAAAACTCTGATCCAAACACTGAAGAAGACACTCAACAATAATAAGTGATAGTGGCATGAGGAATTAGTTGAAGCCTTGTGGGTCTACCACACCACATATAGAACTCCAACTCAGTCTACCCTTTTCTCAGCAGTGTGTGGGTCCAAAGCCATTCTACCATTAGAAGTCTAACTCTCATCACTAAGGATAACTATGGGTAGCAAGATCATAACAAAGCGTAATGCCATGTTGTAGAAGAGCTCAAAGGTTTGGAGAGAGATGCTGGGCATGCTAAAATCTCGTTGCTTAAAATGATTCAAGCTCACATGAAGTTGGTCAGTCCTAGAGATTTTCAAGTAGGAGAGCTTATTTTAGTTCTAAGGAGATCGATTGTTGCCCGTCATAACATGGTAGGTAAGTTTGAACCCACTTGGGAGGCCCATTTGCTATAGAGAAGGCCTACCAAGGAGGACCTTATTAGCTTATTAATCATAACAGAGAGTGCCAAATGCTTCCAATTAATGGGTTGTACTTAAAGAACTATTATAAATCATGTTTGAAAATAGTTACCATCAATGAAAATTCCATTTCAAATTCAATCTCTTCCATGTTGAAAGTATTCTTATTTAAGAATCAGCCATGACGTGTTTACGGTAGGTGTAACGAACCCAAGCGCGTCTTATCCTTCATCGGCATAACACAAACACAAACATAAACTACACACAAACATATAAAATAAATACATATCTATTATCTCGTACTCAAGTTGAGATAAGTAGTCCACTCATTACTCCTCAGGTCTACTGACATGCTACTCTGCTAATTTGTCACCCAAGTGTTCTTCTTACTTTGGAGAATGTCTCTTTCTTTTCATCCTTACTTGGCCACGCACGATGAGCATCTTGTTAGTTTGGTAGGCATTACTATGTCGTAAGCACCCTCTTATTTTAAGAGGATGTGAGTCTACACTTTCTTCTTCTTGATTAGACTTCTTGCACCGGGTTGAGTATATTTGAGGGTTAGGATAAGTCCCATTAGCTCCTTCCCTCGACTGAAGTCTAGCCTTTCCTCGGCTCTCCACTTAGTAGTTGCTTGGTCAAATAACATCCCACGACGTGATTATCGATGATCAGTCGCTTGGAAAGTTGTAAGCTACATGCTTTCTTTCTAGATTGATCATTGCACCGACGAGCACCTTAGGTTGGTTGGTTCTCACTATGCTGATGGATACACCACTCATGCTAATGAATACACCTTTGGTTGGTTGGTTCTCGCACCTTAGGATACACCGCTCATGGAAAATTTAAGTCTGTTATGCTTTCTCCTTGAATTGGCCACTATACATCCATAGGCTTTCCTTTTAAAGGCTCAGGATAACGCCCTTAGTAGCACCTCCCCTGTGGGCACTATATTTGGATCACGTCCTTTCCAAACCCATTTAGACCCTACTTGGGTTACTATCAAAATAAATAGTTCCCCTTTCCTATTAACCACCCATGTGGTTGGAGAATCCATCTTGTGGATGTGTAGATTCTCCCTTGGTCCTGTAAATTTTAGATAGGTGAAGGCTTATTACATTAAGTGAATGGATTATTACATCTTGATAATTCAATATCCTTAATATCTAATTAAGTTTAAGTTTGTTTAAATTCATGTGATTTTGATTGATTAATTTTAGATTAGATGTTTTTGGTTTAATTAAATCTTGATAATTCAATTTCATTAATATCTAATGAAGTTTAAGTTTTTTTTTAAATTCATGTGTTTTTTATTGATTATTTTAAGATTAATTACTTTTGTTTAATTAAATCTTGACAATTCAATATCCTTGATCTCTAATAAAGTTTAAGTTTGTTTAAATTTATGTGTTTTTAATTAATTAATTTTAGATTAGATGTGCTGCTTTAATTAAATCTTGATAATTTAATTCTTTTCTTTGATTATAGTTATGTGACTTAATTTTATGTTTATTTGATTTGATTGTTCATTTATTTGTAGTTTGTTTGATTAGATTAATTGAGATTTTATTTTGATTTTAATTGAGTTTGATTCTTTGTAATTAGGATTTTATTTTTAATCTCATCCATTTATCATGTTTATCAAAGTTTGGTTTGTATTTTGATTTCAAACATTGGATAGTTAATTAGTTTACCTTATTAAAATAGGTTGAATGAGATTTGATTTGATTAGATATTAAGTTGATGAGAGTCTTTCTTAATATAATTTAATTTGATTTAATTTGATTTATTATACCATGGGTTTGCTTGGTTTAATGTGATTATGTGATTAGTTTAATTAAGAAGTATTCATGTATTAAAGGCTTGTTTAATTTTTTTAATTTGATTTACATTTAGGTTAATGATATAATTAATGACTTAATAATTTAAGCTAAGTTTAGATTTTGATTAGTATTTAATTGCATTTATATTAAGTTTAAGTTTATGATTAATTTTATTGACTTAATTAGCTTATTTAAGAAGTGTGATCAAATTAATTAGTAGAATTAAGTGTTTGATTTGAATTTGATAAAGTTAATTTGGTTCATTAAGATGATGGATTAATTCATTAAGTTTGCATTAATTAGGTATTTATTGATTAGCTTAAGGAAATTAATTTAATTAATAAGTGTGTTTAAGTTAATTAATAAATTAAACAAAAGTTTGATTTAATTTTAATTTGGTTTTATATTTATTTAGAATAATGATGAAATTAATGACTTAATGATTTATGTTTAATTTAGGAATTGATTGATATTTAATTGCATTTATGTTTGATTAAGCTTAGGTTTAATATGATTAAATTAATTAGTTTGCTTGAGGGTGAAATTAAATAAAGATTTGTTTAATTTGTAATTTGATATTATATTTATTTAGGTTAATGATGCAAATTAATGACTTAATGATTTAAATTAGGATTTGATTAGCATTTAATTGCATTTTATGTTTGATTAAGCCAAGTTAAGTTTTGATTAATTGATTGCCTTATTAGTTTATTTAAGAGGTGTGATTAACTTAATTATTATATTAATTAAGTGTTTGATTTGAATTAATTTTAATGTTATTTATAAATTTAATTTGGTTCATTAAGATGATAAATTAATTCATTAAATTTACATTAATTAAGTGTTTAATTAATTAAGTTTGATTAAGGGTAATAAAACTTTTTTTTAAAATCATTAGAGTAATCAAAGATTTATTTAATTAATGACTTAATTTTCCACATGTGAGTGATTTGATTTAGTTAAGTGTTTTACTTAAGTTTGATTTGATTAAAGGATTATTGTTATTATCATTTGATTAGATTAAGTTATTTAGTTATTTATTTTTATTTCAATTAAACTTGATTAATCATAATCATAATTAGGTTTGATTTTCTTCATTTATTATGTTCATTAGATTTCATTCATGTTTGATTTAGTTGTTAGGTTTATGTATTAATGGCTAATTAATTATCTTTTTCCAAATGGATGTGATTTAGTCATATGTTAATTAAGTTTATTTTGACTTTATTTGGTTTAATTTGATTAATATCAAATGATTATGTTGAATTAGTTTGTTAATCAACTTGGTTTTTAGTTTATTTAATGATTAATTAGTTTCAATTTGTTTATTTTCATTAAAGAGTATAATATGATTAAGACTCCATGCTTAGTGTAGGTTTAGTTATACTAGTTTGAATCATGTTAAAGTTTCTTAGATTTGTTGAATTTTAAGTTTGATTTAAGATTTAGTAATTTAATTAAGTTTTATTGATTTAAATAGGTTTAATCATATTTAATTTAGTTTCTTAGGAGGATGATATTTCTCTAATTTGAGGTTTGATTAATGATTGTTTAAGTGTTATTTCATTTATGATTTTGATTTTGATATTTAAATTATTTTTAGATTATATTTTAATTAAGTGCATAATTGATTAAACTTTAATCTTAAGTGTTTGTTTGGGTTTATTAGGATTTAGAAAATCACATTATTTCCTTAAGAGTCCTAGATATCAATCGAAGTGAATTAAGCCATTTTGAAGATTTTTGTAAATTTATGAATTTTTATTTGATTTATTTTATTAAAATGGACAATCTAAACATCAAAATTTAATTTCTCCCAGTCCAGAAGTCTTTTTAACTTGAGATTTTTGTGATATGTGTGTTTTGACTTTAGTTTCAATCCCTAAAAATTTAAACTTAATCTGACATATATTTTTGGTTTGATTAATGAAATTTGATTTTCACTAAAACTCAAATTAAGCTCAAAATACTTAGTGACATTGGGATCTTTTATTTTTTGGATTCCTCTCGGAAAGATGAATCCAACGAGGCCTTGTTTGCAATTTTTAGTAAACTATTTTATTTTCTATGAATTTTTGAAGTTTTAGGTGATTTAAATTAATTTTATAAAATTAGATCATCACCGCATGAATTAATGATGCCATGTGATTTTGCACGCCACATTGATGAGGGGTAAATAGTTTAATTAAACTTAATTTTAGTTTTTGTGAAAATAAAATTTTATTAACTAAACTTAATTGAATGATTAAATCTTAAATCAAACATAAAATTCAACAAATCTAGGTCAAACTAGTATAACTAAACCTACACTAAGCATGGAGTCTTAATCATATGAAACTCCTTAATGAATATAAACAAATTGAAACTAATTAATCATTAAATAAGCTAAAAATCAAATTGATGAACAAACCAATTCAACATAATCATCTGATATTAATCAAATTAAACCAAATAAAATCAAAGTAAACATAATTAACATATGACTAAATCACATTAATTTGGAATAATATAATTAATTAGCCATTAATACATAAACCTAACAACTAAATCAAACATGAATGAAATTTAATGAACATAATAAATGAAGAAAAATCTAACCTAACTATGATTAAGAATAATCATGTTTAATTGAAATAAAAATAAGCAATTAAATCACTTAATCTAATCAAATGATAGTAACAATAATCCTTTAATAAAATCAAACTTAAGTAAAACACTTAACTAAATCAAATCACTCACATGTGTAAAATTAAGTCATTAATTAAAAAAATTTTTGATTAATCAAAGATTTATTTAAACAAAGATTTAAATAAACATGAATTTAAACAAACATAAACTTTATTAGAGATCAAAGATACTGAATTATCAAGATTTAATTAAACCAAAACATCTAATTTGAAATTAATTAATCAAAAACACATGAATTTAAACAAACTTTAACTTCATAAGATATTATTGATATTGAATTATCAAGATTTAATTAAACCAAAAACATATAATCTAAAATTAATCAATCAAAAGCACATGAATTTAAATGAACTTAAACTTCATTAGATATTAAGGATATTGAATTATCAAGATGCAATTAAACTAAAACATCTAAATCAAAATCAATCAATAAAATACTTAAACAATTTCAAATTCTAAATTCTAAACCAAATCAAATAAATCAAATCAATTACAAAAATTCAAATGGGCTAATTATGATACATAAGGACCTTAGTTAGACTCTTTAGGAGTTAGGATGTAGAATAAGGTGAGTTCTATCTATAAATGAAATTCATTCTACTCTTTATTCTTAAAAACATAAACATCACTTTAATCAAATAAAAGTGAAATAAAAATGAAAAGTAAATCATTAAATCATTTAAATTGATATCACCCAAAGGTAAAATTTAAAAAATTCAAGTTCCAAATTGAAACTTAAACTAAAGAAGCCTAGTAAAGTCTTTCCACAAGCCTTAAGCACACATTAGAATACTAAGTCACCACTTCTAGTGCTAAGTTAGTATGTATGATGTTTTGTTTGTTTTATGATGTAATATTTTAGACCTGATGTTAGGGTGTATCAGACCTGATGTTAAGCCGTATTAGCCTAATCAAATTTTTTAGAGGGTTGTCCTTAAGAGGTCGTAAATAAAAATATAAAATTTTTGCAGGTTGCTTCCTAAGCATAACTTATGTTACAGTAATTACTTGGTGTGCTAATTCCAAATTATTCATATAATTGCTTTTGGTTGTTTAGCTAATATTTGTTAGAGGTGTAGCTAGATTTACTTTTCTTATTTTGAGGTAATTTTGCATTAGATTGAGGATTAGGGGGATTAGATGAGCAAGGGCTAGAAGGCTTTGGTGCCCTGTGATGCCTTTGGAGCAAATCAAAATCAAAAGGAAGAGAAGGAAGAATTGAAGAAAAGAAGACCCCCATAAGGGTAGAGCTCGACTACCCATCTTTATTTCTCTTATGTGGAACCTAACCGGCCTTTTATTCTTTTATGGTAGTCTATAAAATTGTTTGATGTTGTGTTTAGATTATGTGTTAGAACAATATGCTTTTCATAGTTCTTTTATGATTAATGCTAGAATGTGTGGCCTGGATGCGATAGGCTCTTAGGATGAAATTAATTTTGCTATCCCAATTACAACTCATAATTAAAATTTCAAATAACTCATAACCTCACTATAAAGCCTAAGAATTAAATCAAGATAATAAAATTTTTAGCAACCCCTTTGGATGAATGAATGTATAATATCATGCATGTCATATTCATCCACTCTTTAAGAGGGGCATGCATCTTTTCCAGAGAATGGCTTAACCTATGAGAGCCATTGATGGAAGAACACCCCTTTCTCTCTGATTTGGCCCATAATCAAGTTCTCATGCATTTAGATACAAAATCCCATAGCCTATGTCAAAATAAAGAGTTCAAAAGAATCAAATAAATTTGATAAAATTTGCATTAGATTAAGTCATTCCTTTCATGATCTAGTCTCTAGGTAGTGAGTTTAAGAGTATCCTTTCTAAATAAATAATAGCCTTGCCATGCAGCATAAGACTTGCCTACATGGATTTAAGGAGTTAGTCCGCCACTGTAGTAATAAGTCCAGGTGGTGTTCTTCTTGTGGAGGTAAATCATATACCCATTTCTGGCTTAGATTTAGGTCACTCTTCAGCCCTTGCCAAAGCTCATTATATTAAGATCTGAGGTAGCTATTTCCTTTGGGCTACAAGCATAAATCCTCATCTCTTAGAAAATTCCATAATCTTATGTTGTATAATTATAATCCCTAGCAATCTAATAAAATGTCAACTCAAATAATTAACTCTCTTCAATTTCAAATATATAAAGCCTAATTATAAGGTAGATTAGAATGCTCAGTAGGCTTCCTAGTATCATGAGCATTTCCTACTTTCTCCATTAAGATTCCAAAATTAAGTCTTCTCCTTGATCTATCCCATTTGATTTTCTAAAATAACCAATCCTTTGATAGTCTTAACCTTGAAATCTTTGGAGACCCTCTACTTACTTTAGAGAGTATTCTTAAGTAATTCCCATTCCTTAGAATGTAATTACCTATGGGGGCTTACCTCCATAGGGAACTTAACAAACCTGACTTAAAATAAATCATACTTTACTTTTTTTATGTAAAGTAGGGGAAAGATCTCTAGTATATTCGAAGACCCATCATGACTTAGGAGTCTTTATTAGGTGATTAGGTCCATTATAGGTTGGTAATTTCTATCTTTCAAGATAGTACATCATTCCTTAATGTTATACCTAATCATTTTAATAAGTACCCCCTAAGATTTGCATGATGTCCCACATCCTCAAAAGTAAACACCACACATGCATAGAGCAAATAAAAAACCCTAGATAACTAGAACTATCTCTACTTTAAAGACAAAGTTCCATAAGTAGATTGAATCGCTGTTCTTCGCTTCTCAGTCCCATCAATCACCCTCGAGTAGACGGATCACCATCATATCCCTGATCTCTCCTCCGCCACCACCACGGTTGTAACCTCTATCACACATCCCTCCTCCATAAAGGCCACCTCTATATCCACCAACACCTCCAGATCCCCCGCCACCACTACGATAACCACCACCTCAACCTTTGCCTCCACGACTAGATCTAACTTGAGCCTGGTTGACAGGGATGTTCTTGCTATCAAGGTTCTCCCTTTTCTTAGGGTTTAGCTTTTGGTTTAAGTTTATTAGCTTTTAGGGTTTAAGTTAATTTTTTATTTATTTAGTTTAGGTCAGGAGGGTTTAGGTGGTAGTGGTTTAGTGGTAGGTTTTGTGGTTTAGGGTATGGAGGGAAGGAGTGAGGATTAGGGTTTTAGGTTAGTTAGGAGGGAGTTAGTTGCACAGTATAGTATAGGAGAGAGTGAGATAGATTTAGGATTAGGAGTGGCCCAGGGGCCCAGGTCTGAGGGTGGGTGGTTAGAGGGCCAGAGTAGGCCCAGGGCCTAGTGTCAGAAATGTATAGGCCTGGTTTAGGGTGGTGCCACACCCAGGCTCAGGGCCCAGGGTCAGTGAGGGCTCAGGGTATAGTAGTTTAGGCCCAGGGGTGGGGAGGGTTTAGTATGGGCCTGGGTTCAGTTTAGGGTGGAGTTTAGGTTCTTTATTTATTTATTCTTAAATCAAGAGCAGAGTTTATAGTTTATTTTTTAATTATTTTAGTTTATTTTATTTATTTATATTAGGCTATTTTTATTTTATTTAGTTTATTTGGTTTATTTATTTTTGTTTATTTTATTTTATTTTAATATTTTGTTTATTTTATTTTTAAGGTTTCAATTTTATTTTATTTAGTTTAGGTTTTATTTTAGGTTTATTTTGGTTTATTTATTTAGTTTAGGTTTAGGTTTAGGTTTAGTTTATTTTAATTTAATTTAGTTTATTTAGGTTTGGTTTAGGTTTAGTTTATTTTAAGTTTAGGTTTTATTTATTTTAGTTTAGGTTTGGTTTAAGTTTCATTTTATTTAAGTCATTTTAGGTTTAGGTTTTATATTTTATTTAGGTTTAGATTACCAATTTTTAGTTTTAGGTTTTATTTAATTTTATTTTATTTTCTTTAGGTTTATTTTATTTTCACACCCAGTTTATTTTATTTAGGTCTTAGATTTATTTTATTTTTATTTAGTTAAAGTTTTATTTATTTTATTGTATTTATTTTATTTTATTTTATTTTAGTAGTTTTGGTTTTCATTTTATTTTATTATTTTATTTTAGGTTTAGGGTTTATTTTATTTTAAGTTTATATTATTTAAGTTTGGTTTTGAGTTTAAGGTTTGGGAGTTAGTTTAGGGTTAGGTTTTTGGTTTGGGTTTAGGATTTAGTTTTAGGATGTAGGTTTGGATTTAGCTTAGGGTTTAGGCAGGGTTTGTAGGTTTGGGTTTAGGTAGGTTTATTTTATGGTTAAGGGTTTTGGTTTTGGGTTTTGGGTTTAGGTTTTAGTCTTAGGGTTTATGTTTTAGTTTTTGGTTTAGGGTTTAGGATTTTGGGTTTATAGTATTTTTTAATTGAGAACAAATTCATATTCAACATTTCTTCTTTTTGATTTCATCAAGCAAGCAGCACACAAAGTTTTGTAAGACACAAACGATGACATAGATAAAAAATGAACATGCATAGAGCAAATGAAAAACCCTAGATAATTAGAACTGTCCCCAGTATAAAGACTCAGTTCTAAAAGTAGTAGATCGGATCATCCATTCATTAGAATCTCCAGTTCCCATCAAAACTACCCCCACCTCTCGAGTAGTAGGATCCTCCATAATCTCTCCCTCTACCACCACCAAGGCTATAACCTCCATTGCACGTCCTGCCTCCATAACCACCACCTCCATATCCACTAAAACCTCTAGATCCCCCACCAACATTATGATAACCTCTACTTCCACCTTGGCCTCCATAGCTAAATCTAGACTGAGCCTGGTTTTTAGGGTTTATGATTTAGTTTAGAGTTTATGATTTATGATTTAAGGTTTTAGGGATTAGGGTTTAGGGTTTAGGGTTTAGGGTTTAGGATTTATAGTTTAGGGTGTAAGTTTGTTTAGGGTTTAGGGTTTAGAGTTTGTGGGATTGGGTTTAAGTTTTGGGTATTTTAGATTTGGGGTTTAGGTTTAGTTTAGGTTTAAGGTTTAATGTTTTTTAATAGAGAACAAATTCAGATTCAATATTTCATCTTTTTGATTTCATCAACCAAGTAGCAAACCAAGCTTTCTAATATATAAATGATAACATAGATAAAAAATAAGCTCGCATAGAGCATATCAAAAACCCTAGATAACTAGAACCATCTCTACTATAAAGACACAGTTCCCTAAGCAACAGATTGGAATGACCATTCTTCAATTTCTCTAGTTCCCATTTGAACCACCCTTGCCTCTTGAGCAGCGGGATCTACCATCATATCCCTGATCTATCCTTCCACCACCACCATGGCTATAACCTTCATCACTCCTCCCAATTCTGTAACTACCACCCCCATATCCACCAGCACCTTCAGATCCACTAGTACCTCCAATACAGTTAGGGTTAATGGTTTAGGCTTTAAGGTATTAGTGTGTTTAGGATTTTGTTTAGGGTTGGGTTTAGGGTTTGGGGTTTAGGGATAGCTTATGATTTAAGTTTAGTTTAGTTTAGATTTGTGGGTTTTTTAGGGTTTTAGGGTTTTAAGGTTTAGGGTTTAGTATTTAATTTTGAGGATTTAATGTTAAGGGTTTAGTGGGTTGGTTTAGGAGGGGTGTGGTTTAGGTTTAGGGCTTGGGGGAGGTTTAGGGATTTAGGGTTTAGGGAGGGCCTGTTAGGTTTAGGGTAAGATTTAAGGTTTTATGGTTTATTTATTAATTTTAAAATTTTTTCAAAAAAGTAAAAACGAGTTTTAGGTTTATTTTATTTATTTAGTTAATTTTTATTTATTTTAGTTTATTTTATTTTATTTTATTTAGGTTCATTTTATTTTATCTAGTTTAGTTTATTTATTTTAGATCCATTTGTCTTAGTTCTTTATCTAGTTTATCTGTTTATTAGGTAGGTTTATTTTAGTTTAGTTTATTTTATTTTATCTTACAGGTCCAGGTTTATTGTTATCTTTAGTACATTTATCTTAGCTATGTCAGGTTTTAGGCTCAGGGTTAGAGTTTAGCTCAGGCCCATGCCCAGCTCAGGCATGGATCAGGGAAGGCTCAGAGTTTAGGCTTTAAGTTTAGGGCTCAGGGCTAGGAGAGCCTGGGGTAGTGTTTCTGTGGAGTTTAGGATTTAGGAGAGGGAGGGTCAAGGTGAAGTGATAAAGGGTAGAGGTTTAGGGCCCAGTTTGGTTTGGGCATGTGGTTTGTGGTTTAGGGTTTAGGGTTTGGGGTTTAAGAGGTCTAGGGTTTTCGTGTGGCCTAGGGTTTTAGGGGTTTGGGTTAAAGGTTTATGGCCTAGGATTTAGGTTTGTGGTTTAGGTTTAGGGTTTAGAGTTTTAGAGTTTATTATTTTTTTGGTTTTAGGTTAAGTGTTTAGGTTAGTTTAGGGTTTAGGGTTTAAGGTTATTTTTTTAAGTGAGAACAAATTCATATTCAACATTTCTTCTTTTTGATTTAACTGACCGAGTAGTGCACCAAGTTTTCTATGACACAAGCGATGATATAAATAAAAATAAGCATGCATAGAGCAAATTGAAAACCCATAGGTAACTATAACTATATCAACTGTTAAGACACAGATCCATAAGCAGCAGATCGGATCAGCTGATCATCAGTTTCTCTAGTTCCCATTAAAAACACAACCACCTCTCGAGCAGCAGGATCCATCATCATATCTCCGATCTATCCCTCCGTGACCAGAACAGTTGTAACCTCCATTGCTCCACCTGCCTCTATAACCATGACTGCTCTTACCACCACCTCCATATCCTCTAGCACCTCTAGATCCCCCACCACCACTACGAAAACTGCCGCCCCTGCCTTCACCTCCACCGCCAGATCTAGATTGAGCCTAGTTGATGCTAATGTTCATGCCGTTAAGGTTCTACACATTATTAGGGTTTGGCTTAGGTTTATTATGTTTTAGGTTTATGCTTATTTTATATTTATTTACTTTCTTTAGGTTTTAGTTTAGGGTTGGGGGTAGCCAGGGGTTTAGGGTTTAGGGTTTAGGTTTAGGGTTTAGGGGCTAGGGTTTAGTGTAGGCTCAGGTCAGTTTAGTGTTTAGCCCAGGTTAAGGTTAGAAGGTCAAGGCCTAGTGCTAGTTTGGGTTTAGTGGTTTAGGAGGGGTGGTAGGGTTTGGTCAGTTAGTAGGGAGTGGCTCAGTTGGGTAGGGCCTGCCCAGGATGGGAGTTGCCAGGGTCTGGGGGTATGGTAGGGTTTAGGGTTTGTGAGGAGGGTCAGGCCTGGGGAGCTAGCCTGGGAGGTCTGGGGTTTATGGCTAGGGTTTTGACTTTAGGGTTAGGGTCCGTGGTTTAGGGTTTTATTTTATTTTATTTTAAATCTAAACCAAATAGTTTCTTTAGATTAAGTTTATTCTTATTTATTTTACATTTATTTTATTTTATTTAGGTTCAATTTTATTTTATTTAGTTTAGTTCATTTATATTTTAGGTTTATTTATTTTAGTTTAGATTTTTTTATTTAGTTTATTTTTTAGGTTTAGGTTTAGGTTAACGTTTATTTTATAGTTTAGTTTATTTTTATTTTATTTTTTAGGTTTAGGATTTATTTTTTATTTTTAGGTTTAGGTTTAGGTTTTTAGTTTATTTTTTAAGTTGAGGTTTTTGGTTTTTATTTTAGGTTTATTTTTAGTTTTTATTTTTTACTATAACTTTTGGATTATTTTTAGTTTATTTTATTTAATTTAGTTTAGGTTTAAGTTTAGGTTTAGTTTATTTTAGGTTTAGGTTTTGTTTATTTTAGTTTAGTTTATTTTAGGTTAGGTTTAGGTTTATCCACCATCATATCCTCGATTCTCCTCTCACCACCACTACTAACTCTGCCGCCTCCTCCTCCATAACCACCACTCCTCTGACCACCACCTCCATATCCACTAGCACCTCCAAATCACAAACCACCAATACAATAACTGCCGCCTTTGCCTCCACCACCAGATCTAGATTAAGGCTGGTTGACGGTGATGTTCCTGATGGCAAGGTTATGCCCATTCTTAGGGTTTTTTTGGGGAATCCCATATAGGGGAATTTTATTGCCACGAAAAGGAAGTTACAAGATCCTTAAGAGGGGATAAACTCAAGAACTACTGCTCAAAGAGCTATAGAAAAGCCTAGAGAGTAAATCCCCTATCTAAATACAGTCAAAACAAAGCAAAAAAAATAGGAGAGCAAAAAATATAAAAAGATCAAAATAAGAAGCCATTGGACCACTTTCAGAAAGCTCTTGAGGAAGATAAAGGCTATGCCTACTAGAGAAGGAACCTACAAGAAAATAGCACATTGCAAACATATAGTAGAAACAGTTAGCACATTTAAAATGGTACAGCTCAAATTGAAAGTAAAATTAGAATAAATTGAGAGAAATATTGGGGAGTGTGTGAGAACAAGCTCAGGCCCAGTCACACAAAATTGGGGCAGCCGTAATCATGAGCATCCAAACTTTCAATGGAGGGTTACGTCACATATTCTACTACTAGCCAAACAATGAGTGAAATCATCTCAGCCATCATAGCCTACAACACAGTAGACCATTGAAAGAGAATCATATGATATTTAGTACTACCAAAATATAGCCACATACACTATATCAAAGAAGGCAACATAGATCAATGAGAAGGGATGACACCAAACCCTATAAGATAAGTATTAAGATAAGTATTACCAACTAATTCCAACATAGCTTGGTATGCACAACAACATCCCTACCGGATGTAACATCTTGGCCACATCCACCATTGATAGCATTATTGATAGCATTATCACCACAATAAATATACATGTCAGTAAATAAATATATCAATGAATAGATTAAAATCCATACAACAAGGTCACATAATGAGGTTAACAACATAATCAGAATCCAAAGATAATATTAGGATGGAGTAATCCAAAAAAAGCCACTCTGCATATATGCAAAACCATCCTATGATCCTCTTGGCCAAGAAAATAGCACGTAAGAGGAAAGCCATTGGGTCATCAATGATGTTAACAAACTTGATAATAGCATAATCACAACAATAATTGCAATCTAAGAGATCCAAGAGGAAATGAAATAATAGATTGACCCATATTGCAAAACACAGATAATATGGTTAACCACATAGCGTCAATGACAAAAGACCGGTCAAAAAATAACACAATAGTTATCTGCGAAGATAAAACCCAAAGACCATTCAACTGTATCCAAACTAGCAAACTATGAACGACAGAGCAGAATGAGAGGCAATCCCAATCATGCAAAATAGTGATGGGCAAAAAATACACCATCTGTCCCTGCAGATTAGGGAAAGGACCAGCACAAACTCATACATTAGGGAAATAGGAAGCACACCCCATCATTCAGTAAGGGAATCAGAAAGTACAATAAATCCAAAGAAATAGCTGGACAATTAACAATAAACCAACAACTGAGGCTACAATGGCAAGAGCCTCCATCACATGGTAACCATATAATAATTTCAGGGAAATGCATCAGAAGACCAAGAAGTAATAGAAATAAAACAAAGGAATGGACATACTTGTAAGCCAAACCTATTAACAGACCCAAAAATAGAAAAATGAGACTAATCTCTGAGATAGGGTATTCCAGTATTGTCTAATTCAAAACAATTGAAAATAGAGCAGCAACTAAACCATAAGTATTAGTAAAAATAATAGGAATGGGAGGCAAGGTACAGTTCCAACTGTGTAGAGGAAATGCAGTGATGGCAAGAAAAATTCACAAGCTATCCCTGCAAGTTAGGAAAAGAGGTAGCACAAACCAACACATTAGGGAAATAGGAAGCACAACCCCATCATTCAGTAAGGGAAATAAAAAATACAATAAAACCTTGTGAAGCATCAGAAAAATAAGAAGCAAAAAAATAAAATAAAGGAATGGACATATAGATAAGGAAAACCTATTAACAGACCTAAAAACATAAGAATGAGACTAATTTCTGAGATAGGATAATCCAATATTATCCAAATTAATCAAACCACACAAATATTCAGGAAGATTAAGCTGATCAAAGAAAGTTATGTCATCTAGTCTTGCACCAAAATTAGCAAGATATTCAACACACACATTACTTTCATGCCAAACATGAGTGATTTTGAAACAAACTTGAGATAGGAGAGCTCTAGTATGGTTAAGGAGGTAATACAAATTAGTTTTGCCCACCTTGGTGGAAGTCAACATATCAATCAACAAGAGGTCCACCTCTAGATATTTAGCCAACCTTTTTAAGCAAATCTCAAATCTTTGTTATATTAATTCAGAAATATAACATGCGGTAAGAGGATAGGAAAAGCACAAAGAACTTTACCATTAAAGTTTTTGAAAATGCCTCCACCAAAAGCATTTTGAGAAATAGAACCATCAGTATTAATTTTGATAATAATATTATGAGGCTTTATCCAATAGACAATCTTATCCTCTTTATAATTGGGATACTTAGGCAAGCTAAGACCTAGCTTGTTGGCCATAAATTTATAGCCTTTAAATTGATTGTTGGTAAGTAAATTGGCATTAAATAGAGCACAAATTTTATCTTTAATTCTAGCAATAATCCTTTTATGGTTCATAGGAATCCCACGATGTTTGGCATCATTTTTGTCCATCCATATGAACTATATAATAGTGATGGCAATTATTACTTTAATGTGATAAACATCAAGAAGATGATATAAGGGTTAAGATCCATTGAATCGATAAATATGGAAAAGCTCATTATACCAAACCCATAGTTTGGAGGCAATAGCTCCATTAACAAACACATGATTCACATTCTCAATGTGAAAATAGTAGTAGCATTTTTTAGGGTAAATAAAAGCCCTTACCCCACATCAAAGAGTCAACATAAAATTTTTCAAAATTCTCCAAGTTAGAATAGAATAAGAAATAGGGATAGTGTTATTCCAAATTTTAAAGAAAACATTAGAGAAATCATGAGCTTCTTTAATATGAATCCAAACATGCTTAAGGTTAAAATCACCATTTTGGGATAGCTTAAAAAGAATTTAATCAGGATGGTTAGAATCGATAGGGATGTTAGTAAACTTATCTAAAAGAGAAGTAAAAATATAATCAGTAAGCTTACTATCATTCCATTTATTATTCAAGTAGAATGATTTCACTTTGATAGCGAGAGTGAGTAGATAATAAATCATCAATGGAGCCCTTTGCCGGTCAATTGTCTTGCCAAAAGGAAGATCGAGTTTATCCCCAAGAAATAAGGGATTGACTTCCCATTTGATGGAACAAAGTCTTTTCCATACATGATAGTCACCCACCTTGTTAGGACAAATGAGAGGATGCTTACCCTAGCAGTACTTGGCAGTCATGAAATTAGCCCAAAGACTATTGTTGCTCCTAAAGTTTTTCCAAAGTTTATGAGAGAATGTAGTAATAGCTTCGGATGGAAATAGCAAAGCCCACCTTTAGCAAGGGTGCCACAACTTTTATACCCAGAAGTCCAATGCATTCTTTTAGTAGAATTGTTTGAACCCCAAAAGAATTTATTAAGAAGGCGCTCTATTCTATTTAGGGTAGAATTAGTAGGAACAATGGTTTGAATAAGATATAAAGGCATGGAGTTAAGGGTACTCTTAAGCAAAGTGAGTCTACCACCAAATGAGGTAAATTGATAAATTTTATTAGAAATTTTTTGGATTAACTCATCAAAGAGGTGTGATCTTTTCTGACCTATATATAAGGGAGCACCAAGATATTTAATAGGAAGTTATTATTGCTGAAAATTAGTGATTCTCAAGATTTGATTGATTTTATTAATAAAGATTTTAGAGGAAGGAATGAAACAGCTTTTGCCTTCATTAATAGAGAGACCACTTTCCTTCCCAAATTTATTTAAAAAGTTCTTAATATTTTTAATGTGATGAATGGAAGCATTACAAAAGATAATAAAATCATTAATAAAACTAAGATGGGAGACAGGAATACCACCAAGAGTTCTAAACAACATGCTTGGATTATTGTTGAAGAGGTCATTAAGGCTCCTAGAAAGATATTCTACAATAATAATAAAAAGAGGGAGAGACAAGGGATCCCTTGTCTCAAACCATGAAGAAGAAGGAAGAAACCTAAGGCCTCACCATTGAATAATAGAGAACCAAGCAATTTTACAATGGAGATGAAATTATCGGAGAAGCCAAAAGATGAATAATTTGAAGAAGAAAGGCCCAAGAGATGTTGTCAAAAGCTTTAGAGATATCAATTTGAAGAGGATGTTACCACCTCTATTAGAGGCATCCAAGTCATGAATTATTGGCGAGAAGAATGTTATCGAGATATAGCTCTACCTCTAACAAAGTTTGGTTGAGAGAAATAATTTTTTTAGGAGAGGACTAATTCTATTGGCAAGCAATTTAGCAATGAGTTTATGAAAAAGGTGCAAAGGTTGATAGGTCTAAAATCTCCCCAGGATTCAGGATTATCAATTTTGGGGATAAGGATAATGGAACTACTAGAAAAATATCTAGGCAGAGGATTACCATTAAAGAAATCAACCATACATCAACTAAGTCATACTTAATAACAAACAATGCTGAAAAAAATTGAGTAGTGTGCCTTACGGACGAAATAGAATCACATTCATGTTATTTGAACAATCCTTAGTAAAACTAGTAAGCAAATGATTTTCATCTGGTATTGTTAAGAATCAAATGAGTTGGAGATAGCCTCTAAAGTATGGTTCTTGTTCAGCAAATTTTTAAAATGATTAGTGATAGAGTCTTTAATCTCATTATTTACAGTGATCTAGTTTCCATTATCACTTTTAATTTTGTTGATAGATTTTAATGCTCTCTTTTTTTTGGAAAAGAGCATGAAAATATGTATTTCTATCCCCATTAAAATATGTTTACTAGACCTTTTACCATTAAGTTTCTTCCATATTATAGGTAAAAGTTATCTTTGGCTTCATTCAAATCCTTCAGTTTAGAAAGATCAGTCAAAACTTCATTTTCAAAGCAATAAACCAAATGTTCCATATTTTTGATATTAGCAAAAATATTTTTAAAATAATTCTTGTTCCACGAAGCAAGGTTTTGTTTAATTCTTTTAAGCTTAAACTAGAGTATAATCATACCCTTATAATTCGGTGAAGGGGGGCCACCCAGTTGGTGGAGACAACATTTAAGAAATCAAATGTGAATCCACATATTTTGGAATCTGAAAGAGGTAGAGGAGGATAATCTATTAGAGGCATTTTTAATGGATATCAAAAGAGGAGCATGATCGGACAAAGTTTTGCTCAAGTGTTCAATAGAGGTTTGAGGCCATTGATTAATCCAAAGGGAGTTAAAGAGAGTCCTATCAAGCCATTGCCATAGTCTAGAGTTATGCCAAGTGTAATCAGAACCAAAGTAGCTAATATCAATAAGGTTACAATCAAGAATCATATTAAAGAAATCTTCCATGGAATGAATGTTAGGAGAACAACCACACCTTCTTTCAAAGGAAGAGAGGATAGTGTTGAAATCATGCCCAACCAACCAAGGTTTGTTGACAGTTGAAGCAAAAGTTCTTAAATTGCCCAAAGGATGTTCTACCAATGTTACAAGCATAAACAAAGGAGCTTAGAGCAGAGAAATCACCCGATGAAATGTGAACATTGACAACTTGATGGAGATCATCAAGAATAGATACATTGACTAAATTTTTCCAAAAACACTAGATTTTATTGCTAATATTATAGATGAAGTTATTAAACCCGAGCATTATTGCAACATGGTTGATCTTAGAAGAATGTATGAGAGGTTCAATAATAATCGGTAAAATATTATTAATATAGAGACTTCTAACGATTACGAATAATGAGGGTCCCAATCCCTCAACGTTCCAAATCAGAGTTAAACATAAAGGAAATATAAGGTAAGCTAAGAGAAAATAGATAAATAAGGGGATAAAAAAAGAAAATAGTCCAATAAAGATCATTATTTATGAGATGAGGAACCAGATCTAGTAGATCTAGTTGAGGTATTAGGGAACATTTTGGATTTTAAGGATTTCTTTTTAAAATTAGTTTGAAATGGTCTATTTTTGTCCAAAGAGTCACCATCCGAAAGAGATTGATTAGTTCTATTAAGAAAAGGATCAGAGTGAGTCAATGCATTTCTAATGATAACTTCCCCTTCCTTAATTTCAATATCAAGCTGAAAGGTCGGATTAGCATGCATGTTAATCTTGGGATTAGGAGAAGGAGAGGTTGTAAAACCATTAAGAGCACAAATTCCAGGATCAGCTTTAGAATTTTTTCCAGATTTTCCTCCATCATCAAGTTTTCATTCAAATTACCATTAAGGGTCACATGCTCCTCCTCATGTTCATTAGTCAAGAAAGGCAAAGTTTTGTAGAGGCATTATCTTGAGGAAAATTATTATGGAAGGACAAACCATCATATTTAACATGTTGATCAACATTAGCAATATCTTTTACCTACTTAGATTGCAAATTGGGAATATCATCATTGAGCACTTCATTAAGCAATGCAGTAGGTTCCAAAGAGGTAGAAATAGTATTTCAAATTTGATTAACCTTAGGCACATAAATAGATTTACAAACTTTATTAGTTGATGGATTAGAATTAGGATTAGATAAATTTTTCTTTTTAAGTTTGCGGTACATAGATTATCATGCCCATGAATCTTACAGTGTGAACAGAAAATAGGAAAATTCTTAAATTCAACATTTTGATTATAACCAAACTTTTTAGAACTAATCCAAACTTCTTAAGGGTGTTTTTTAGAAATATCAATTTCCACCAAAATGCGAGCAACAAAAGGACTGGATCTCACAGTGATGGCCTGATCAATTTGAAGAGGCTAACCAAATAGAGCCCCAATAGCAAAAAGAACTTAATGCATAACATAATGGATCCTCATATTAGGAAAAGCCAACCATACAAAAATAATCGGTGATTCCTCTTTTATATCAAAAAGGGGAGACCACTTTAAAAGATGCATTTGTTAGTTGAAAATAAAATAAGAGCGATATAAAAAAATCCTTAAATAATCTAAATCATTAGTCAACTAAATCAAAACATGCCTTGGATTAATCAAACCAATAGAAAATGCACCTGAGAGCTTAAGATTATGAAAAAAAGATTGGCTATTATTCAGATTAGTTCATCGAAAAGAAAATTTGCCCACTAAAGTAAATTTGTAAGGCTTAGCCAACTTCATAACATCTAGATCTGAGCACATAATCACAGGGATAAAATGAAATGAGATAGAAATTAGGTTCACTGAATCAGAGGGTGAGATATTCTTACCAGGGAGTGCATCCTTAAATGATTTAATAGCATTGCGTGGTGGTGTGAAAAGCCATGAAATCGAAGCCTAGATAGGCAGTGGAGAGAGGGCTACATGTTAAAGGAATGCCATCAAGGATATCTACAGTGACAGCACACACATGGCAGAACAAAGCAACTAAAAAAATCAAACATAAATGGTGAAGGATCCTCAAAAACCACAAGGAGAATGATCATCAAAAATGGGAAAATGGAATCGCTACAGCACCGCGGGGAGGAGGATGGGTTTGGGTTTAGGTTTTCAGCCCATTCATAGGGTTTAGGTTTAGGTTGATTAGATTTTAGGGTTTAAGTGTATTTTATTTATTTAATTTATTTGGCTTAGGTTTATTTGAGGTTTAAGGTTTAGTTAAGGTTAGGGTTTATGGTTTAGAGGAGTTTTAGTTTAGGAGTTTAGGGTTTTGGGTTTAGGGTTTAGGATTTTAGGGTTTATGCTTTTAATATTTAGGATTTAGGGTTAAGGTTTAGGGTTTAGGGTTTTAGGTTTAGATTTAGGTTTAGTGTTAGGTTTAGGTATAGGTTTATAGTTGTAGGTTTAGGGTTTTATTTTAGAGTTTAGGGTTTATTTTAGTTTATGCTATTAGGGTTTAAGGTTTAGGGTTAGGGTTTAAGGTTTAGGATTGTAGGTTTATGGTTTAGGATTTAGGGTTAGGGTTTAGGATTTAGGGTTTATGGTTTTTTTTTTAATTAAGTAAACTAGTTTGTTTAGGTTTATTTAGTTTATTTTTTATTTATTTATGTTTATTTTATTTATGTTTATTTTGGTTTATTATTTTTATTTAGTTTAATTTATTTATTTTAGGTTTATTTATTTTAGTTTAGGTTTTTTATTTAGTTTATTTTTTAGGTTTAGGTTTAGGATTATTTTTTTTGTTAGTTTTATTTTTTATTTTTTGTTTAGTGTAAGTTTTATTTTTTAATCTTATGTTTAGGTTTAGGTTTTCATTTTATTCTTTTAGGTTTAGGTTTTAGGTTTTTATTTTTGGTTAATTTTTTTGGATTTATTTTTAGTTTAAGTTTATGTTTATTTTAGTTTATTTTATTTTATTTAGTTTAGGTTTAGGTTTATGTTTAGTTTATTTTATGTTTAAGTTTTATTTATTTTAATTTAGTTTATTTTAGTTTAGTTATAGGTTTATTTTTTCTTGTTTATTATTTTTATTTTTATTTTTAGTTTTTTTATTTTATGTTTTAGGTGTTTAGGTTTAGTGTATTTTATTTTATTTTTGGTTAATTTTATTTTTATTTTACTTTTAGTTTTTATTTTATTTATGTTTTTTACTCTTAGGTTTATTTTATTTTATTTAATTTTAGTTTAGGTTTTTATTTATATTAATTTTATTTATTTTAATTTATTTATTTTATTTTATTTTTTAGGTTGAGATCTACATTTTAGTTCAGGTTTTTATTTTATTTTATTTTATTTATTTAGGTTTAGTTTTATTTTATATATTTTATTTTTTGGTTTTAATTAGTTTTGGTTTAGGTTTTTAGGTCTTTTGTGTTTAGGGTTTTATGGTTTTGGTTTTTAGGGTTTAAGGTTTAGGGGTAGGGTTTAGGGTTTAAAGTTTATTGTTTAGGCTTGAGGGTTTAGGGTTAGCTTAGGGCTTAAAGTTTTTTTTTAAATTAAGTAAACTAGTAGGTTTAGGTTATTTAGTTTATTTTTATTTTTATTTTATTTTTTAATTTAGGTTTTATTTTATTTTATTTTTTTAGGTTTAGTCTTCTTTTTTAGTTGAGTATTGTTTGTATTTTATTTTTTAGGTTTAGGTTTTATTTTTTATTTTTATGTTTAGGTTTATGTTTTTATTTTATTTTTTTAGGTTTAGGTTTTAAGTTTTTATTTTAAGTTTATTTTTAGGTTTTATTTTTTTAGTTTAGGTTTAGGTTTATTTTTAGTTTATTTTCTTTTATTTAGTTTAGGTTTAGGTTTAGGTTTAGGGTTTAGGGTTTAGGTTTAGGGTTTAGGTTTAGGTTTAGGGTTTAGGGTTTAGGGTTTTAGGGTTTAGGGTTTAGGGTTTAGTGTTTAGGGTTTAGGGTTTTTATGGTTTAAGGTTTAGGGTTTAAGATTTAGTGTTTACGGTTTAGGTTTTAGGTTTAGGGTTTGAGTTTTAGTATAAGTTTTAATATTTTTCATATATATATATATATATATATATATATATATTAACAGAGAATAAATTCACATTCAACATTTCTTCTTTTTGATTTCATCAACCAAGTAACACAAAAGGTTTTCTAAGACACAAGTGATGACATAGATAAAAAATGAGCATGCATATAGAAAATCAAAAACCTTGGATAACTAGAACCATTTTTACTATAAAGACACAATTCCATAAGCAACAGATTGGATAGGCCATTCTTCAATTTCTCCAGTTCCCCCCAAAACCACCCTGGCCTCTCTAGTAGCGGGATACACCATCATATCCCTGATCTCTCCCTCCACCACCATAGCAGTTGTAACCTCCAGCCTCCTCTGCCTCCATAACCACTTCTCGACCACCACATATCCACGGCACCTCTAAATCCCCACCACCATTGTGATAACTATCGCCTCACACCGTCAAGGTGCGGGTTGATGGGGATATTCCTGCCATCAAGGTTCTGCCCATTCTTAGGGTTAGATTAAGTTTATTAGGTTTTATGGTTTAGGTTTTTTTTTTAATCTATTTAGTTACTTTAAGTTTAGGTTTAGTATTTGAGGTTTAGGGTTTAGGGTTTAGGCTTAGGGTTTAGCATTTAGGGTTTAGGGTTTAGGGTTTATGATTTTAGGATTTATGTTTTTAGGGTTTAGGGTTATGGTTTAAGGTTTCGGGTTTTTTAGGGTTTAGGGTTTAGCATTTAGGGTTGTAGGTTAAGGTTTAGGGTTTAGGGTTAGTTTTAGGGTTTATTGTTTTTTTTAAATTAAGTAAACCGATAGGTTTATGTTTATTTAGTTTATTTTTTAATTATTTAGTTTATTTTATTTTTTATTTTTATTTAGGTTTATTTTTTTATTTTTATTTAGTTTAGTTTATTTATTTTAGTTTAAGTTTTTTTATTTTAGTTTATTTTTTTGTTTAGGTTTAGGTTTATATTTATTTTTTAGTTTAGTTTTATTTTTATTTTATTTTTTTGGGTTTAGGTTTTATTTTTTATTTTTAGTTTTACGTTTAGGTTTTCATTTTATTTTCTTAGGTTTAGGTTTTAGTTTTTAATTTTAGGTTTATTTTAAGGTTTTGTTTTTTAGTTTAGGTTTAGACTTTTTTTTAGTTTATTTTATTTTATTTTATTTAGGGTTTAGGTTTAGTTTAGTTTAGGTTTAGGTTTAGGTTTTATTTATTTTAGTTTAGGAGTAAGATTATTTTATTATTTTATTTTATGTTTAGTTTTTTTTAAAACTTTTTAATTTTTAGATAATATTTTTATGTTTATTTTTTAGGTTTAGAAATTTATTTAATTTTTATTTTATTTTATTTCATTTTAGGTTTATCTATTTTTATTTTATGTTTAGTTTTATTTTATTTGGGTTTTATTTTAGGTTTATATTATTTTAGTTTAATTTAGTTTAGGTTTTATTTATTTTATTTTTGTTTAGTTTTTATTTTATTTTATTTTATTTTTTAGGTTTAACTTTAGGTTTAGGTTTTAGCTTAGGTTTTTATATTATTTTTTATTTTATTTAGGTTTAGGTTTCATATTAAAATTATTTTTAGGTTTTACTTAGTTTAGGTTTAGGTTTCTAGGTTTTTAGGGTTTAGGGTTTAGGGTTTAGAGATTAGGGTTTAGTATTTAGGGTTTAGGGTTTAGGGTTTAGGTTTGGGATTTAAGGTTTATGGTTTAGTGTTATATGATTTAGGGTTTAGGTTTAGGGTTTTGGGTTTTGGGCTTTAGGGTTTAGGGTTAGGGTTTTTTTGCTTTTTTAAAAAATTTTTTAATTTTCTCATTTTTTAATTTTTTTTAAATTAAGTAAACTTGTAGGTTTAGGTTTATTTAGTTTATTTTTTGTTTTGATTTAGATTTCTTTTTTTTTTATTTTGTTTATTTATTTATTTTATGTTTATTTATTTTAGTTTAGGTTTTTTATTCTATTTTACTTTTATAGGTTTAGGTTTAGGTTTATTTTTTTAGTTTAGTTTTATTTTTTTTATTTTTTAAGTTTAGGTTTTATTTTTTATTTTTAGGTTTAGGTTTAGGTTTTCATTTTATTATCTTAGGTTTAGGTTTTAGGTTTTTATTTGAGGTTTATTTTAGGTTTTATTTTTTAGTTTAAGTTTATTTTTAGATAATCTTATTTTTTTTTAGTTTAGGTTTAGATTTTAGGTTTAGGTTTTATTTATTTTAGTTTAGGTTTAGGTTTATTTTATTTTTACTTTATGTTTTCATTTTTTTCTTAGTTTAGGGTTTAAGTTTTATTTTTTATTTATTTTTTGGCTTTATTTTTAGGTTTATTGTTTAGGTTTAGGTTTTCATTAAGTTTTATTTTATTTATTTAGGTTAATTTTATTTTATTTTAGGTTTAGTTTTATTTTATTTAGGTTTTTTTTAATTTAGTTTAGGTTTTATTTATTTATTTTAGTTAAGTTTTATTTTTATTTTATTTTCTTTTTAGGTTTAGGTTTAGGTTTAGGTTTTATTTTCTTATTTTATTTTGGTTTAAATTTTTTCTTTATTTTATTTTTGGGTTTTAATTTATTTAGGTTTAGGTTTTTAGAATTTTAGTTTTTAGGGTTTAGGGTTAGTTTAAGGTTTAGGGATTAGGCTTTATGGTTTGGGGTTTAGGGTTTAGGGTTTAGGGTTTAGGTTTTTTTTTGGTTTACGGTTTGGGGTTTAGGCTTTAGGTTTTAGGGGTTAGGGTTTAGGGCTTAGAGTTTTATGGTTTATTGTTTATGGTATAGGGCTTAGGGTTTAGTTAGTTTTAGGGTTTAGGGTTTTTTGGGTTTTTTGGGTTTAGGTTTAGGTTTATGTTTGGGTTTTAAATTATGGTTTAGGTTTTGGTTTTTTTTTTTTAAGAGAACAAATTCAGTTACAACATTTTTCTTTTATTTAATTAGTTTATTTAGTTTATTTTTATTTATTTTAGTTTATTTTATTTTTTTATATTTATTTATGTTAATTTTTTATTTTTATTTAGTTTAGCTATTTATTTTAGGTTTATTTAATTTAGTCTAAATTTTTATTTTAGTTTAGGTATTTTATTTTTGTTTATTTTTTTATGGATTAGGTTTAAGTTTAGGTTTATTTTTTTAATTTAGTTTATATTTATTTTTTATTTATTTAGGTTTAGTTTTATTTTATGTTTAGGTTTAGGTTTTTTTTTGTTAGGCTTAGGTTTTAGGTTTATTTTTAGGTTATATTTTTTAATTTAGGTTTAGGTTTATTTTTGATTTAATTTATTTTATTTAGTTTAGGGTTTAGGTTTAGGTTTATGTTTTATTTATTTTTGATTAGTGTATTTTAGTTTATGTTTAGGTTCATTTTATTTTGTTTATTTTATTTTTATTTTAGGTTTAGGTTTTCTTTTAGTTTAGTGTTTAGGTTTTACTTTTAGGTATATATTTTAAGTGTTTTTTTGGTTTATTTAATTTAGTTTAATTATTATTTTATTTATGTTTTTATTTTTTTTATTTAGTTTAGGTTTTATTTATTTTATTTTAGTTAAGTTTTTTATTTTTATTATATTTTTTTTAGGTTTAGGTTTTAGTTTATGTTTTTATTTATTTTATTTTCTTATTTTATATTTGTTTATATTTTTATTTATTTTATTTTTAGGTTTTAGGTTTTAATTAGTTTAGGTTTAAATTTTTTGCTTTTTAAGGTTTAGGGTTTAGGGTTAGTTTAATGTTTAGAGTTTAAAGTTTAGGGTTTAGGGTTTGGGGTTTGGGGTTTGGGGTTTCTTTTTTTTGGGTTTAGGGTTCAAGGTTTAGTGCTTAGGGTTTAAGTTTTAGGGTTTAGGGTTTTAGGTTTTAAGGTTTAGGGTTTTGAGTTTTGGGTTTATGATTTTTAGGGTTTTGGGTTTAGGGTTGAGGGTTTAGGTTTTAGGTTTAGGGTTCAGGTTTTAGTTTAGCATTTATGATTTTTGGTTTTTTTTAACAGAACAAATTTAACATTTCTTCTTTTTTTTAAGTTTATTTAGTTCATTTTATTAATTTATTAGTTTTATTTTTTTTTATTTATGTTTATTTTTTATTTAGTTTAGCTTATTTATTTTAGGTTTATTTATTTTAGTCTAGGTTTTTTATTTTAGTTTAGTTATTTTATTTAGTTTATTTTTTTGGATTATGTTTAGGTTTCTTTTTTAGTTAAGTTTTATTTTTATTTTATTTTTTAAGTTTAGGTATTATTTTTTATTTTATGTATAGGTTTAGGTTTTTATTTAATTTTTTTAGGTTAAGGTTTTAAGTTTTTATTTTAGGTTTTATTTTTTTTATTTAGGTTTAGGTTTATTTTTATGTTTTTTATTTTATTTTGTTTAGGGTTTAGGTTTAAGTTTATGTTTTATTTATTCTAGTTTAGTTTATTTTATTTTCGTTCAGTTTTTATATTTTAGTTTAGTTTATTTTATTCTAGGTTTAGGTTTATTTTATTTCATTTTAAGTTTAGGTCTTTTTTTAGTTTAGGGTTTAGTTTTACTTTTTAAGTTTAGGTTTTTATTTTGTTTTTATTTTATTATATTTTTGGCTTATTTATGGTTTTTTTATTTTTTATTTTACATTATTTTTTTATTTTATTTAGGTTTTTTATTCTTAGATTTATTTTATTTTTTAGTTTAATTTAGGTTTTTATTTATTTTATTTTTGTTTATTTTAATTAGTTTATTTTTTTTTACTTTTAGGTTTAGGTTCAAGTTTTAGTTTAGGTTTTTATTTTATTTAAGTTTAGGTTTTTTTATTTATTTTATTTTTAGGTTTTATTTAGTTTAGGTTTAGGTTTTTAGGGTTTAGGGTTTTGGGTTTAGGGTTTAGGGTTTTAGGGTGTAAGGTTTTAGGGTTTAGTGTTTATTGTTCGGGTTTAGGGTTTACGGTTTAGGGTTTATGGATTTTTAGTTTTTAGGGTTTAGGCTTTAGGATTTAGGCTTTAAGGTTTATGAATTAGCGTTTAGGGTTTAGGGTTTAGGGCTTAAGTTTTTAAGGTTAATGGTTTTAGGATTTAGGGTTTAGGGTTGTAGGCTTAAGATTTATTATTTAGGGTTTAGTGTTTAGGATTATGATTTTTTTATTTCCTTTATTTTTTTAATTTTTTTAAAATTAAGTAAACTAGTATGTTTGGGTTTATTTATTTTATCTTTTATTTTTAGTTTATTTTATTTTTTAATTTGATTTAGATTTATTTTCATTTTTATTTTTATTTAGATTAGTTTATTTTTTGTAGCTTTATTTATTTTTATTTAGGTTTTTATTTTATTTTATTTTTTAGGTTTAGGTTTATGTTTTTTTAGTTTAATTTTATATTTATTTATTTTTTTAGGATTAGGTTTTATTTTTTATTTTTTGATTTTTAGGTTTAAGTTTTTATTTTATTTTTTTAGGTTTTTATTTTAGGTTTATTTTAGGATTTAATTTTTAGTTGAGGTTTAGGTTTATTTTTAGATTATTTTATTTTATTTAGTTTAGGTTTAGGTTTAGGTTTTATTTATTTTAGGTTTAGGTTTAGGTTTCATTTATTTTAGTTTAGTTTATTTTATTTTAGGTTTTGGTTTATTTTATTTTTATTTTAGGTTTATGTTTTTTTTAGTTTAGGATTTAGGTTTTATTTATTATTTGTTTTTAGGTTTTTATTAGGTTTAGGTTTTTATTTTGTTTTTAATTTAGGTATATTTTATTTTTATTTTAGGTCTAGTTTTTATTTTATTTAGGTTTTTTAGTCTTAAGTTTATTTTATTTTTTAGCTTAGTTTAGGTTTATTTTTAATTTATTTTATTTTATTTAGTTTAGGTTTTAGGTTTAGTTTAGTTTAGGTTTTGGTTTAGGATTTATTTATTTTAGTTTAGTCTATTTTAGTTTTAGAATAGGTTTATTTTATTTTCAATATTTTAGGTTTAGGCTTTTTTTTAATTTAAGGTTTAAGTTTTATTTTTGGTTATTTTTTGTTTTTTTCATTTAATTTTTAGATTTAGGTTTTCATATAATTTTTATTTTCTTTGGGTTTTTTATTTTTAGGTTTATTTTATTTTTTTTAGTTTAGTTCAAGTTTTTATCTTTTTTATTTTAGTTTAGTTTTTATTTTTTATTTTATTTTATTTTTGAGTTTATGTTTAAGTTTAGGATTTTATTTTATTTTATTTTAGTTTAGGTTTATTTTTTAGGTTTAGAGTTTAGGTTAGTTTTAGTTTTAGGGTTTAGGGTTTGTTAGTGTTTAGTTTTAATGTTTTAGTTTAGTGTTTAAACTTTAGGGTTTAGAGGTTTTAGGATTTAGGTTTAGTTTAGTTTTAGTGTTTAGGGTTTTATAGTTTAGGGTTGTTAGGTTTAGTTTAGTTTAGGTTTAGGTTTTAGGTTAGGTTAGGAAGAGTTTTGATTGAGATTAGGGTTTTATTTAGTATAGGGTTTAGGTTTAGGTTAGGGTTTTTAGGTTAGTTAGTTTAGGGTTTAGTTTTGTTTTTAGGTTTAGTTTAGGGTTTAGGGTTTAGTTTAGGTTTAGTGTTTAGGTTTAGGGTTTAAGGTTTAGGGTTTTTTAAAATTAAAATAAACTAATAGGTTTAGTTTATTAGTTTATTTTATATTTTTATTTAGTTTATTTTGTATTTTTTCTTTGTTTAGTTTATTTTTTATGTGTATTTCTTTTAGTTTAGGTTTTTTACTTTAGTTTATTTATTAGGTTTATGTTTAGGTTTATGTTTTATTTTTATTTTTATTTTATTTTTTAGGTTTAGGGTTTATTTTTTATATTTAGGTTTAGGTTTAAGTTTTTATTTTACTTTTTTTAGGCTTAGGTTTTAGGTTTTTATTTTAGGTTTATTTTTAGGTTTTAATTTTAGTCTACATTTAGGTTTATTTTTAGTTTATTTTATTTTATTTAGTTTAGGTTTAGGCTTAGGTTTATTTTATTTTAGGTTTAGGTTTAGGTTTTATTTATTTTAGTTTAGTTTATTTTAATTTTTGTTTAGCTTTATTTTATTTTTATTTTAGGTTTAGGTTTTTTTTTATTTCTGATTTAGGTTTTATTTTTAAGTTTATTATTTTGGTTTAAGTTTTTATTTAATTTCTATTTTATTTTATTTTAGGTTTATTTTATTTTTTTAGTTTAATTTAGGTTTTTGTGTATTTTATTTTAGTGTAGTTTTTAATTTTAATTTTGTATTTAGGTTTAAGTTTATGCTATAGTTTAGATTTTAATTTTTTTATTTATTTTTATTTTATTTAGATTTAGGTTTTAATTTATTTTATTTTTAGGTTTAGGAAATTAGGTTTTTAGGGTTTATAGTTTAGGATTTTGGGTTAAGTGTTTAGGGTTTAGGCTTTAGCATTTCGGGTTTAGGGTTTAGGGTTTAGGGTTGTAGGTTTTAGGCTTAGGGTTTAAGGTTTAAGGTTTAGGGTTTAGGGTTTTAGGTTTAGGGTTTAGGGTTTAGATTTTAGGATTTATTTATTTTAGTTTAGGTTTATGATTATTTTATTTTGTTTATTTTAAGTTTTGTTTTGTTTATAATTTAGGGTTAGGTTTATTTTTTTAGGTTTAAGATTTTATTTTATTTTGGGTTTATTTTTTTTTATTTTTTAAGTTTTTTTTTATGTTTATTATTTTCTTTTTTACTTTAATTTAGATTTTTTTATTTATTTAATTTTAGTTTAGTTTTATTTTTAGGTTTAGGTTTATTTTTAAATTAGGTTTATTTTTTTATTTTTTTTTTTTTTAGGTTTAGGTTTTTTATTTATTTTATTTTTTAGGTTTGATTTAATTTAGGTTTTAGGATTAGGTTTATGGTTTAGTTTTTAGGGTTTAGGGTTTAGGGTTTAGTTTTGGTTTATTTAGGTTTATCAGGTTTAGGAATTTAGGGTTTAGGATTTAGGGTTTAGAGTTTAGGGTTAGTTTTATTATTTAGGGTTTAGGGTTTAGGTTAGGGTTTAGGGTTTAGGTTTTAAGGTTTAGGGTTTTAGGGTTTAGTTTAGGGTAGGGTTAGGTTTAGGGTTTAGGGTTTAGGTTTAGGGTTTAGTGTGTGTAGCTTTAGGGATTAGGGTTTTAGTTTAGGTTTAGTGTTTATAAGGTTTTTGGATATTTAGGTTTAAGGTATAGGGTTTTTTGAGTTTTGGGTTTAGGGTTTTAGGCATAGGGTTTATGGTTTTGGTTTAGGTTTTATTTTTTATTTTTAGGTTTAGGTTTTAGTTTTTAATTTATTTTTTTAGGTTTTAGTTTTTTGTTTTTATTTTAGGTTTATTTTTATGTTTTATTTTTTTAATTTAGATTTAGGTTTATTTTTAGTTTATTTTATTTCATTTAGTTTAGGCTTATGTTTAGGTTTAGTTTATTTTAGGTTTAGGTTTAGGTTTTATTTACTTTAGTTTAGTTTATTTTAGTTCAGGTTTATGCTTATTTTCTTTTTAATTTTGGTTTAGGTTTTTTTTGTTTTGGGTTTAGATTTTTTTTTATTGTTAGGTTTTATTTTTAGGTTTATTATTTATGTTTAGGTTTTTATTCAATTTTTACTTTATTTTATTTTAGGTTTATTTTATTCTTATTTTACATTTAGTTTTTATTTCATTTAGGTTTTTTATTATTAGGTTTATTTTTTTAGTTTAGTTTAGTTTTTATTTATTTTATTTAATTTATTTTTATCAATTTATTTTTTTTATTTTCAGGTTTAGACTTTGGTTTTAGTTTAGCTTTTTATTTTGTTTTATTTATTTATTTTATTTATGTTTAGGTTTTTTTATATATTTTAATTTTAGGTTTTATTTAGTTTAGGTTTAGGTTTTTAGGTTTTTAGGGTTTAACGTTTAGGGTTTAGGGTTTTAGGGTTTTAATGTTTAGGGTTAGAGTTTAGGATTTAGAGATTAATGTTTAGGCTTTAAGGTTTAGGGTTTGCTTAAGGTTTAGAGTTTTTTTTAAAATTAAGTAAACCTAGGTTTAGTTATTTAGTTATTTTAATTTTAATTTTAATTTATGTTTATTTTATTTTATTTAGTTTAGTTTATTTATTTTAGTTAGGATTTTATTTTATTTATTTTTAGGTTTAGGTGTAGGTTTAGGATAAGGTTTATTTTTTAGTTGAGTTTTATTTTTATTTTATTTTTAGGTTAAGGTTTATTTTTAAGTTGAGTTTTTTTTAGTTTTATTTTTTAGGTTTAGGATTTATTTTTATCTTTAGGTTTAGGTTTATGGTTTTTTTTTTTAGGTTTAGGTTTTAGGTTTTATTTTAGGTTTTATTTTTTTGTTTAGGTTTAGGCTTATTTTAAGTTTATTTTATTTTATTTAGTTTAAGTTTAGGTTTAGGTTTACTTTATTTTAGGTTTAGGTTTAGGGTTTAGGGCTGGTTTAGTGTTTAAGGTTTAGGGTTTAGGGTTTGGGGTTTAGGGTAAAGGGTTTAGGATTTAGGGTTTAAGGTTTAGGGTTTAGGGTTTAGCTTTTAGGTTTAGGGTTCAAGTATTTGTTTAGGGTTTAGGGTTTTTGGTTTTTTTAAATAGTAAAAAAATTCAAATTCAACCTTTCTTCTTTATGATTTCATTAACCAAGTAACATACCAAGTTTTCTATGACACAAGTGACGACATAGTTAAAAAATGAGCTTGCATAAAGAAAATCAAAAACCCTAGATAACTAGAACTGTCTCTACTGTAAAGATACAGTTCCATAAGCAGCAGATCGGATCAGTCATTCTTCAATTTCTCTAGTTCCCATCAAAACCACCCTTGCTTCTCCAGTAGTAGGATCCACCATCATATCTCCGATCTCTCCCTCCGCCACCACCACAATGTAACCTCCATCGCTCTTATCACCTCCATAACCATTGCTCGACCACCACCTCATATCACCAACACCTCTAATTCCCCATCATTTGTGATAACCACCACCTCAACTCCAAGTAAGATCTAGGCTGGTTGATGGTGATGTTCTATAGGTTATTCTTAGGGTTTAGGTTTATTTGGTTTTAGAGTTTAGGTTTATTTTTTAATTTTTGTAGTTACTTTAGGTTTATGTCTAGTATTTGAGGTTTAGGGTTTAGGGTTTAAGGTTTAGGGTTTATGGTTTTCGGGTTTATGCTTTTAGGACTTAGGTTTAGGGTTAGGGTTTAGGCTTTAGGGTTTTTTAGGGTTTAGAGTTATAGGTTTAGGGTTTAGGGTTTGTGGTTGTAGGTTTAGGGTTTAGGGTTTAGGGTTCGTTTAGGGTTTAGGGTTTAAGGTTTAGGGTTTTCAGTGTAGAGTTAGTTTTACAATTTTGGGTTTAGGGTATAAGGTTTAAGGTTTAGGGTTTAGTGTTCTTTTTTTAAAAAAATTAAATAAATCAGTAGGTTTAAGTTTATTTAGTTTATTTTATTTTATTTTTGTTTAAGTTTATTTTTTATTTTTATTTAGTTTACTTTATTTATTTTAGTTTAGGTTTTTAATTTTAGTTTATTTTTTGGTTTAGGTTTAAGTTTATTTTTATTTTTTTAGTTTTGTTTTATTTTTATTTTATTTTTTAGGTTTAGGTTTTGGTTTTTAGGTTTACGTTTAGGTTTTTAATTTTATTTTTTATGTTTAGGTCTTAGGTTTTAATTTTATGTGTATTTTTAAGTTTTATTTTTTAGTTTAGGTTTAGGTTTATTTTTGGTTAATTTAATTTAATTTAATTTAGGGTTTAGTTTTAATCTAGTTTTGGTTTAGGTTTAGGTTTTATTTATTTTAGTTTAGTTTATTTAAGTTTAGGATTAGGTTCATTTATTTTCTTTATTTTAGGTTTAGGTTTTCTTTTTTAGTTTAGGGTTTAGGTTTTTTTTTTAGGTAATATTTTACATTTATTTTTTAGGTTTAGGTTTTATTTAGTTTTATTTTATTTAATTTTAGGTTTATTTTATTTTTTATTTTATGTTTAGTTTTGATTTTATTTGGATTTTTTATTTTTAGGTTTATTTTATTTTTTTATTTTGGTTTAGGTTTTTATTTATTATATTTTAGTTTTGTTTTTTTATTATTTTTATATTTAAGTTTAGGTTTAGGTTTTTATTTTATTTTATTTTATTTAGGTTTAAGTTTTTTATTTAATTTATTTTTAGGTTTTATTTAGTTTAGATTTAGGTTTTTGGGTTTTAAGATTTAGGGTTTAGGGTTTAGAGATTAGGGTTTAGTGTTTAGGGTTTAGGGTTTATGTTTGGGGTTTAGGGTTTATGGTTTAGGGTTTAGGGTTTAGGATTTGAATAGGGTTTATGGTTCAGGGTTTTAGGGTTTAGGGTTTAATGTTAGGATTTTCTTTTTATTTCTTTCTTTTTTTATTTTTTAATTTTTTTTAAAATTAAGTAGGTTTAAGTTTATTTAGTTTATTTTTTATTTTGATTTTGGTTTCTTTTTATTTTTATTTACTTTAGTTTATTTATTTTTTGTTTAGGTTTTTCATTTTAGTTTATTTTTTAGATTTAGGTTTAGGTTTAGGTTTATTTTTTAGTTTAGTTTTTTTTTTTTTTAGTTTAGGTTTAGGTTTTATTTTTTATTTTTAGGTTTAGGTTTTGGTTTTTATTTAATTTAGGTTTATGTTTTAGGTTTTTATTTTAGTTTTATTTTTAGGTTTTATTTTTTTAGTTTAAGTATATTTTAGTTATTTTATTTTATTTTTTTTGTTTAGGTTTAGGTTAAAGTTTAAGTTTTATTTATTTTAGTTTAGGTTTAGGTTTATTATATTTTTATTTTAGGTTTAGTTTATTTTTAGTTTAGGGTTTAAGTTTTTTTTTTTAGGTTTATTATTTTGGTTTCAATTTTTATTTAGTTTTTATTTTATTTTATTTTAGGTTAATTTTATTTTTATTTTAGGTTTAGTTTTATTTTATTTAGGTTTTTTATTTTTTAGTTTAGTTTAGGTTTTTATTTTTTTTATTTTAGTTAAGTTTTTATTTTTTTATTTTATTTTCTTTTTAGGTTTAGGTTTAGGTTTAGTACTAGGTTTAGGTTTTAGTTTATGTTTTTATTTTATTTTATTTTCTTTTCTTATTTTGGTTTAGATTTTATTATATATTTTATTTTGAGGTTTCAATTAGTTTAGGTTTAGGTTTTTAGCTTTTTAGTGTTTAAGGTTTAGGGTTTAGCATTTAATGTTAATATAGGGTTTAGGGTTTAGCGTTTAATGTTAGTATAGGGTTTAGGGTTTAGGGTTTAAGGTTAGTTTAGGGTTTAAGGTTTAGGGTTTAAAGTCTGGGGTTTGGGGTTTAGGATTTAGAGTTTTTTTTGGGTTTATGGTTTACGGTTTATGGTTTAAGTTTTAAGGTTTAAGGTATAGTGTTTAGGGTTTTATGGTTTATGGTTTAGGGTCTAGGGTTTAGGGTTTAGGTTTTAGGTTTAGGGTTCAGGTTTTAGTTCACAGTTTAGGGTTTTTTGTTTTTCTTTAATAAAGAGCAAATTCTGATTTACAACATTTCTTCTTTTATTTAATTAGTTTATTTAGTTTATTTTTTTATTTATTTTAGTTTATTTTATTTTATTTTATTTATGTTTATTTTTTATTTTTACTTAGTTTAGTTTATTCATTTTAGGTTTATTAATATTTGTCTTTATTTTTTATTTTAGTTTATTTTTTTGGATTAGGTTTAGGTTTAGGTTTATTTTTTAGTTGAGTGTTATTTTTATTTTATTTATTTAGTTTAGGTTTTAATTTTTATAGTATGTTTAGGTTTAGGTTTTTATTTTAGGCCTATTTTTAGGTTTTATTTTTTATTAAGGTTTAAGTTTTTATTTAATTTATTTTCTTTTATTTAGATTAGGGTTTAGGTTTAGGTTTAAGTTTTATATATTTTAATATAGTTTATTCTAGTTTAGGTTTAGGTTTTTTTATTTTATTTATTTTATTTTCCTTTAGTTTATGTTTAGGATTTATTTTTAGGTTTACTTTTTATGTTTAGGCTTTTATTTAGCTTTTATTTTATTAAATTTTAGGTTTATTTTGGGTTTATTTTATTTTTAAATTATGTTTAGTTTTTATTTTATTTAAGTTTTTTACTCTTAGGTTTATTTTATTTTTTAGTTTAATTTTGGTTTTTATTTTTTTATTTTAGTTAGTTTTTTTTAGGTTTAGGTTTAGATTTTAGTTTAGGTTTTTATTTTATTTTATTTATTTTATTATATTTGTGTTTAGATTTTTTTATATTTTATTTTTAGATTTTATTTAGTTTAGGTTTTTATATTTTTAGGCTTCAAGGTTTACAATTTAAGGTTTAGGGTTTAGGGTTTAGGGTTTAGGGTTTAGGGTTTAGTGTTTAGGCTTTAGGGTTTAGGGTTATTTTAGAGTTTAGGGTTTTTCTAGCTTTAGGGTTTAGGCTTTAGGATTTAGGGTTTAGGGTTTTAGGGATTAAGGTTTAGGGTTTAAGGTTTAGGGTTTAGGGTTTAGTTTTATTTAGGGTTTTAGGGTTTATTATTTTTTTTATTTTAATTTTTTTAGTAAATTTAGGTTTAGGTTTATTTAGTTTATTTTTTATTTATTTTAATTTTTAGGTTTTTTATTTATTTATTTAAGGTTATTTTTTATTTTGATTTATGTTTTTTATTTAGTTTAGTTTATTTATTTTATTTATTTATTTTAGTTTAGGTTTTATTTATTTTTTAGGTTTAGGTTTTTTAGTTTAGTTTATTTTTTACTTTATTTTTTTGGATTAAGTTTTATTTTTATTTTTATTTTTTATGTTTAGGTTTTATTTTTTTATTTGTTTAGGTTGATATAGGTTTTATTTTAGGTTTATTTTAGGTTTTATTTTTTAGTTTAGGTTTAGGTTTAGTTTCTTTTAGGTTTAGGTTTAGGTTTATTTATTTTAGTTTAGTTTATTTCAGTTAGGTTTTCATTTATTTTATTTTGTTTTATGTAAAGGTTTCTTTTTTTTTAGTTTTGGGTTTAGGTTTTATTTATTTATTTTAAAGTTTTTTTTAGGTTTAGATTTATATTTAGTTTTTATTTTATTTTATTTTTATTTCAGGTTTAGTTTTTATTTTATTTAGGTTCTTTAATCTTAGTTTTATTTTATTTTATCTTATTTAGTTTATAGATTGGGTTTAGTTAAGTTTAGTTTTATGTTTAGGTTTTATTTATTTTAGTTTAGTTTATTTTAGTTTAGGTTCATTATTTTCTTTTCTTTATTTTAGGTTTAGGTTTTTTTTAGTTTAGGGTTAGTTTATTTTATTTATTTTAGGTTTTTTATTTTATATTTATTTTTTTTTGGTTTAGGTTTTTTATTTAGTTTTATTTTATTTTATTTTAGGTTTTTTTTTTTTTTTTATGTTTAATTTTTATTTTTTTGGGTTTTTTATGGATAGGTTTATTTTACTTTTTAGTTTATTTTAGTATTTTATTTAATTTTTTTGTTTAATTTTTATTTTTTATTTTATTTTAAATTTAAGTTTAGGTTTAATTTTAACTTTTAGTTTAGGATTTTATTTTTTTTTATTTTCTTTAGGTTAAGGCTTTTTTATTTATTTTATTTTTATGTTTTATTTAGCTTAGGTTTAATTTTTTGGTTTTTAGGGTTTAGGATTTACGGTTTAGGGATTAGGGTTTAGTGTTTATGATTTAGGGTTTAATGTTTATGGTTTAAGGTTTATTATTTAGGGTTGTATGATTTAGGGTTTAGGGTTTGGGGTTTTAGGGTTTAAGGTTTAGTGTTTAAAGTTTAGGGTTTTATTTCTTTTTAAATTAAGTAAACTTGTAGGTTTAGGATTATTTAGTTCACTTTTTATTTTGATTTAAGTTTATTTTTATTTTTATTTAGTTTAGCATATTTATTTTAGGATTATTTATTTTAGTTTAGGTTTTTATTTTAGTTTATTTCTTATGTTTAGGTTTAGGTATTTTTTGGTTTAGTTTTATTTTTATTTTATTTTTTAGGATTAGGTTTTATTTTTTTAATTTTATGTTTATGTTTAGGTTTTTATTTTCTTTATTTAGGTTTACATTTTAGGTCTTTATTTTAGGTTTATTTGTATATTTTATTTTTTATTTTAGGTTTATTTTTAGTTTATTTATTTTATCTAATTTAGGTTTAGGTTTAGGTTTTATTTATTTTAGTTTATTTTATTTTAATTTAGGTTTAGTATTATTTTATTTTTAATTTAGGTTAAGGTTTTTATTTTAATTTATTTAAGGTAAGTTTTATTTTTAATTTAGGTTTAGTTTTTATTTTATTTAGGTATTTTATTTTTTATTTAGTTTAGTTTAGGTTTAGGTTTTAGTTTATGTTTTTATTTTATTTTGTTTTATCTTTTTTATTTATTTTATTTTTAGGTTTTAATTAATTGAGGTATATGTTTTAGCTTTTTAAGGTTTAGGGTTTAGGGTTTAGCGTTTAGGGTTTAGGGTTTAGAGTTTATATTTTAAGGTTTAGTGTTTATGGTTTAGGGTTTTAGGGTTTAGTGTTTAGGTTTTAGGGTTTTTATGGTTTAGGTCTAGGTTTTTTAGGTTTAGGGTTTAGGGTTTTAGTTTATTTTTTAGTTTACAACATTTTTCTTTATTTAATTAGTTAATTTTTTTTTATTTATCTTTATTTTTTTATTTTTTATTACTTTATTATATTTATTTAAGTTTATTTATTTTAGTTTAACTTTTTTTTTATTTTAGTTGATTTTTTAGGTTTAGGTTTAGCTTTAGGTTTATTTTTAGTTTAGTTATTTTACGTTATTTTTTAGGTTTAGGTTTTATTTTTTATTTTTAGGTTTAGGTTTAGGTTTTTATTTTATTTTATTTTGGTTTAGCTTTTAGGTTTTATTTTAGGTTTATTTTAGTTAAATTTTTAGTTTAAGTTTATTTTTAGCTTTCTTTTTTTTTAGTTTATGTTTAGGTTTAAGTTTTATTTATTTTTAATGTTTAGGTTATTTTATCTTTATTTGGTTTAGGTTTTTTTTAGTTTAGGGTTTAGGTTTATTTTTTTTTTATTTATTTTAGGTTTATTGATTAGGTTTAGGTTTTTATTTAGTTTTTATTTTATTTTATTTTAGGTTAATTTTATTTTTATTTTAGGTTAGTTTTATTTTATTTAGGTTTTATTTTTAGTTTAGTTTAGGTTTTTTATTTATTTTATTTTAGTTAAGTTTTATTTTTTATTTTATTTTCTTTTAGGTTTAGGTTTAGGTTTAGGTTTATTTTAGGTTTTAGTTTATTTTTTATATTTAGATTTATTTTATTTATTTTTTTAGGTTTATTTAGGTTTAGGTTTTTATCTTTTTAGTGTTTAGGGTTTAGGGTTAGTTTAGAGTTTAGGGCTTAAAGTTTAGGGTTTGGGGTTTGGCATTTAGGGTTTATGGTTTTTTTAAGAATTTAGGGTTTAGGTTTTTTTTTTTGAATTGAGTGTTTAGGGTTTAGGGATTAGGTTTTAGGGTTTAGGATTTAGGGTTTAGGGTTTTAGGGTTTACAATTTAGGGTCTAGGGTTTAGGGTTTTGGGCTTTTAGGGTTTAGGGATTAGGGTTTAAGGTTTAGGTTTTAGGTTTAATGTTCAAGTTTTAGTTTACGATTTAGGGTTTTTGATTTTTCTTTAACAGGGAATAAATTCAGATTTACAACATTTCTTCTTTTATTTAATTAGTTTATTTTTAATTTATTTTAGTTTATTTTATTTTTATTTTTATTTATGTTTATTTTTAATTTTTATTTAATTTTGTTTATTTATTTTATGTTTATTTTTTTTAGGTTTTTTATTTTAGTTTATTTTTTTTTTAGGTTAGGTTTAGTTTATTTTTTTTTAGTTTTATTTGATTTTATTTATTAGGTTTATGATTTATTTTTTTTATATTATGCATAGGTTTAGGTTTATTTTAGGTTTTATTTTTAATTTAGGTTTAGGTTTATTTTTAATTAAATTTATTTTATTTAGTTTATGGTTTTGGTTTAGGTTTCAATTTTATTTATTTTTGTTTATTTATTTTAGTTTAGGTTTATGTTTATTTTATTTTGCTTATTATATTTTCTTTAGTTTAGGTTTTAGTTTATTATTTTAGGTTGATTTCTTTTGTTTAGATTTTTATTTAGTTTTTATTTTATTTTATTTTAGGTTTACAATATTTTTATTTTAGGCTTAGTTTTTATTTTATTTAGGTTTTTTATTTTTTTAGTTTAGTTTAGGATTTTATTTATTTTATTTTAGTTAAGTTTTTAATTTTTATTTTATTTTCTTTTTTGGTTTAGGTTTAGGTTTTACTTTATGTTTTTATTTTTATTTTTTTTTAATTTTATTTTGGTTTAAGATTTTTTATTTATTTTATTTTTAGGTTTTAATTAGTTTAGGTTTAAGTTTTTAACCTTTTAGGGCTTAGGGATTTTTTTTGGCTTTAGGGTTTAGCAATTATGTTTTAGTGTTTAAGGTTGAGGGTTTGGGGTTTTGGGTTTTGGGTTTTAGGTTTAGGGCTTTTAGGGTTTAGAGTTTAAGTTTTAAGTTTAGGGTTAAGATTTAGTTTACGGTTTAGGGTTTTTGGTATTTTTTTTAACAGAAAACAAATTCAGATTTACAACATTTCTTCTTTTTTTAATTAGTTAATTTAGTTTATGTTTTATTTATTTTTATTTTTTTTTATGTTTATTTTTAATTTTTATTTAGTTTTTTTATTTATTTATTTTAAGTTTATTTATTTTAGGCTTGGTTTTCTATTTTAGTTTATTTTTTTGGATCAAGTTTAGGTTTAAGTTTATTTTTTAGTTTGTTTTATTTTGATTTTATTTATTAGGTTTATGTTTTATTTTTTATGTTATGCATAGGTTTAGGTTTATTTTTAGGTTTTATTTTTTAATTTTGGTGTAGGTTTATTTTTAATTAAATTTATTTTATTTAGTTTATGGTTTAGGTTTAGGTTTCAATTTAATTTATTTTTGTTTGGTTTATTTTAGTTTAGGTTTATGTTTATTTTATTTTGCTTATTATATTTTTCTTTTAGGTTTAGGTTTTTTTAGTTTAGGGTATTATTTTTAGGTTGATTTTTTTGGTTTAGATTTTTATTTAGTTTTTATTTTATTTTATTTTAGCTTTATAATATTTTTATTTTAGGCTTAGTTTTTATTTTATTTGGGTTTTTTATTTTTTTAGTTTAGTTTAGGATTTTATTTATTTTATTTTAGTTAAGTTTTTTATTTTTTATTTTATTTTCTTTTGGTTTAGGTTTAGGTTTACTTTATGTTTTATTTTATTTTATTTTTTTTAATTTTATTTTGGTTTAAGATTTTTTATTTATTTTATTTTTATGTTTTAATTAGTTTAGGTTTAAGTTTTTAACTTTTTAGGGTTTAGGGATTTTTTTTGGGTTTAGGTTTTAGCATTTACGTTTTAGGATTTAGGGTTGAGGGTTTAGGGTTTTGGGTTTTGTGTATTTGGTTTTAGGTTTAAGGCTTTTAGGATTTAGAGTTTAAGTTTTAGGTTTAGGGTTAAAGATTTTGTTTAGGGTTTAGGGATTTTGGTATTTTTTTTTAAAAACAAATTGATATAACATTTCTTCTTTTTTTAATTAGTTAATTTAGGTTATTTTTTATTTATTTATTTTTATTTAGTTTTATTTATTTTGTTTTTTTTATTTATGTTTATTATTTATTTTTATTTAGTTTAGTTTATTTATTTTAGGTTTATTTATTTTAGTCTAAGTTTTTATTTTAGTGTAGAAGTTTTATTTCAATTTTGTTTTTCAGATTAGGTTTAGGTTTAAGTTTATTTTTTGTTGAGTTTTATTTTAATTTTAATATTTAGGTTTAATTTAATTTTTTATTTTATATTTAGGTTAAATTTTTTATTTTATTTTTTAGATTTAGGTTTAAGTTTTTATTTTAGGTTTATTTAGGTTTATTTTTTATTTAAGTTTAAGTTTATTTTAATTTCTTTTAATTTATTTAGTTTAGGGTTAAGGTAAAGGTTTAGGTTTTATTTATTTTTGTTTAGTTTATTTTAGTTTAGGTTTAGGTTTATTTTATTTTATTTAGACTATTTTCATTTTAGGATTAGCTTTTTTTTTAGTTTAGGTTTAGGTTTTATTTTTTGTGGTTTACTTTTTTATGTTTAAGCTTTTATTTAGTTTTATTTTATTACATTTCATTTTAGGTTTATTTTATTTTTTTTATTTATGTTTATTTTTTTATTTTATTTAAGTTTTTTACTCTTAAGTTAATTTTATATTTTTAGTTTAATTTAGATTTTAATTTATTTTATTTATATTTATTTTATTTTACTCTTCAGTTTTGGTTTATGTTTTAGTTTAGGTTATTATTTGATTTTATTTATTTTATTTTTAGGTTTTTAATTTTTAGGTTTTAAGGTTTACAGTTTAAGGTTTTAGGTTTTAGGGTTTAGGGTTTAGGGTTTAGGTTTTTTAAGGTTTAGTGTTTAGGGTTTAGGTTTTAGGGTTAGTTTAGGGATTAGGGTTTAGGGTTTTGTCAGCTTTAAGGCTTAGGCTTTAGGATTTATGGTTTAGGATTTCGGGTTTACGGTTTTAGGGTCTATAGTTTTAGCGTTTAGGATTTAGGGTTTAGGTTGTAGGCTTAGGTTTTATAGTTTAGGGTTTAGGTTTTTGGGTTAGGGTTTTTTTTTAAATAAGTAAACTAGTAGGTTTAGGTTTATTTATATTTATTTTTTATTATTTTACTTTATTTTGATTTAGGTTTTTTTTATTTATATTTTGTTTAAGTTATTTATTTCAGTTTTATTTATTTTAATTTAGGTTTTTTATTTTTATTTATTTCTTAGGTTTAGGTTTATATTTATTTTTTAGTTTATTTTAATTTTTATTTAATTTTTTAGGATTAGGCTTTATTTTTTATTTTTATTTTTAGTTTTAGGTTTTTATTTTATTTTTTTAGGTTTAGGTTTTATGTTTTTTTATTTAGGTTTATTATAGGTTTTATTTTAGTAGGTTTAGGTTTATTTTAGTTTATTTTATTTTATTTAGTAGGTTTAGGTTTGGGTTTAGGTTTAGGTTTAGGTTTATTTATTTTAGTTTAGTTTATTTTATTTTAGATTTTGCTTTATTTTATTTTATTTTTAGGTTAAGGTTTTTCTTAGTTTAGGGTTTAGGTTTTATTTTTGTTTATTTTAGGTTTTTTTAGGTTTAGGTTTTTATTTAGTTTTAATTATATTTTATTTTAGGTTTATTTTATTTGTATTTCAGGTTTAGTATTTATATTATTTTGATTTTTTATTCTTAGGTTTATTTGGTTTTTGAAGTTTAGTTTAGGTTTATTTTTAGTTTATTTTATTTTATTTAGTTTATGGTTTAAGTTTAGTTTAGTTTAGGTTTAGGTTTAGGTTTTATTTATATTAGTTTAGTTTATTTTAGTTTATCATTAGGTTTATTTTCTTTTCTTTATTTTAGGTTTATGTTTTTTTTTCATTTAGGGTTTGAGTTTTATTTTTATTTATTTTTAGGTTTTATTTTTGTTTATTTTTTATTTAGGTTTTTAATTAGTTTTTATTTTATTTTATTTTAGGTTTATTTTATTTATATTTTATTTTTAGTTTTTTTATTTAGGTTTATTATTTTAGCATTATTTTATTTTTTTTATTTAGTTTAGGTTTTTATTTATTTTATTTTAGTTTATTTTTTATTTTTTATTTTATTTTTAAGTTTTGGTTTAGGTTAAGGTTTTAGTGTAGGATTTTATTTTAATTATTTTATTTAGGTTTAGGCTTTTTTATTTATTTTATTTTTAGGTTTTATTTAGTTTAGTTTTAGATTTTTAGGTTTTTAGGGTTCAGGGTATATGGTTTAGGGATTTGGGCTTAGTATTTAGGGTTCAAGGTTTAGGGTTTGGGGTTTAGAGTATATTGTTTAGGTTGTATATTTTAGGGTTTATGGTTTAGGATTAGGGATTTTTTATTTTTCTCCAATTTTATTTAATTAAATAAACTTGCAGGTTTAGGATTATTTAGTATATTTTTTATTTTGATTTATGTTTATTTCTATTTTTATTTAGTTTAGATTATTTATTTTAGGTTTATTTATTTTAGTTTAGGTTTTTAAATTTAGTTTATTTTTTAGGTTTAGCTTTAGGTTTAGATTCATTTTTTAGTTTAGTTTTTTTTTTAATTTAGTTTTTAGGTTTTGGTTTTATTTTTTATTTTTAGGTTTAGATTTAGGTTTTTATTTTATTTTTTTAGGTTTAGGTTTTAGGTTTTTATTTTAGGTTTATTTTTAGGTTTTATTTTTTAGTTGAAGTTTATTTTTAGTTTTGGTTTATTTTTAGTTTATTTCTAGTTTTTATTTTGTATTTTAGGTTTATTTATTTTAGTTTAGGTTTTTTTTTCAATTTATTTTTTGAGTTTAAGGTTAGATTTAGGTTTATTTTTTAGCTAAGTTTTAATTTTAATTTATTTTTTAAAGTTTAAGTTTTAGTTTTTTAATATTATGTTTAGGTTTAGGTTTTTATATTAGATTTTATTTTTCAGTTTAGGTTTATTTTTAGTTTATTTATTTATTTTAGTTTAGGTCTAGCTTTACGTTTAGGTTTTATTTATTTTAGTTTCTTTTATTTTAGTTTCTTTTATTTTAATTTAGGTTTAGGTTTATTTTATTTATATTTTAGGTATAGTTTTTTTTTTTAGTTTAGGGTTTTAGTTTTTTTAGGTTTAGATTTTATTTATTTAGTTTAGGTTTAAGTTTAGGTTTAGTTTATTTTATGTTTAGGTTTAGGTTTTATTTATTTTATTTTAGTTTAACTTAGATTAGGTTTAGGTTTTTTTTGTTTAAGGTTTAGGTTATATTTTTTATTTATTTTTAGGTTATGGTTTTAGGTTTATTGTTTAAGTTTAGGTTTTTATTTAGTTTTTATTTTATTTTGTTTTAGGTTAATTTTATTTTTATTTTAGGTTTAGTTTTTATTTTATGTAGGCTTTTTATTTTTTTTATAGTTTTGTTTAAGTTTTTATTTATTTTATGTTATTTTAGTTTTCATTTTTTATTTATTTTTTTTAGGTTTAGGTTTAGGTTTTTTAGGTTTAGTTTATGTTTTATTTTATTTTTTTGGTTTAGATTTTTTTATTTATTTTTAGGTTTAATTAGTTTAGGTTTAGCTTTTAGGGTTTAGGGTTTAGGGTTTTAGGTTTTATTATTTAGGTTTAGGGTTTAGGGTTTAGGGTTTAGAGTTTAGGGTTTAGGGTTTAGGGCTTAGGTTTTTTTTTAGGGTTATGTTTATGGGTTTAGGTTTGATTTTTTTTTTTCATAGAGAACAAATTCAGATTTACAACATTTCTTCTTTTGTTTAATTAATTTATTTAATTTATTTTTTAATTATTTTGGTTTATTTTTTTTTATTTATCTTTATTTTTTTTCTATTTAGTTTAGTTTATTTATTTTAGGTTTATATATTTTAGTCTACATTTTTTGTTTTAGTTTAGCTATTTTATTTTAGTTTATTTTTTTGGTTAAGGTTTAGGTTTAGGTTTATTTTTTAGTTGAGTTTTATTTTTATTTTATTATTTAGGTTTAAGTTTTATTTTTTATTTTATGTTTAGGTTTAGGTTTTATTTCATTTTTTTAGGTTTAGGTTTTAGGTTTATATTTTAGGTTTAATTTTTTAATTTATGTTTATTTTTATTTTTAATTTAATTTATTTGAGGGTTTAGGTTTAGGTTTAGGTTTTATTTATTTTATTTTAGTTTATTTTAGTTTAAGTTTAGGTTTATTTTATGTTGTTTATTTTTTTTATTTTAGGTTTCGGTTTAGGTTATTTTTTAGTTTAGGGTTATTTGATTTTTAGGTTTAATTTTTAGGTTTAGGTTTTTATTTAATTTTTATTTAATTTTCTTAGGTTTATTTTATTTTTATTTTACATTTAGTTTTTATTTGATTTAAGTTTTTCATTCTTAGGTTTATTTTTATTTTTTAGTTTATTTTAGGTTTATCTTTATTTTAGTTTAGTTTATTTTTATTATTTTATTTTTAGGTTTAGGTTTAGGTTTTAGTTTAGGTTTTTATTTTATTTTATTTAGGTTTAGGTTTTTTATTTATCTTATTTTTAGTTTTTATTTAGTTTAGGTTTGGGTTTTTAGGTTTTAGGTTTAGGGCAAAGTTTTTAGGGTTTAGGGTTTATGGTTTTAGGGTTTAGGGTTTTAGGGTTTTAGGGTTTAGTTTATTTTTTAGGGTTTAGGTTTAGGCTTATTTAGTTATTTAGTTTAGTTTAGGTTTAGGTTTAGGTTTAGGTAGGGGTATAGGGGTTGGGTTTATGGTTTAGGGTTTATGGTTTAAGGGTTTAGGGTTTAGGGTTTAGGGTTTAGGGTTCTAGGTTTATGGTTTGGAGTTTAGCGTTTAAGGATAGTTTTAGGGTTTATGTTTATGGTTTTTATTTTTAATAAAGTATTTAGTTTAAGTTTATTTAGTTTATTTTATTTTATATTTTGATTTTATTTAGTTTAGTTTATTTATTTTAGGTTTATTTATTTTTTAGGTTTATGTTTATCTTTTCTTTAGTTTTATTTTTATTTTATTTTTAGGATTAGATTTTATTTTTTATTTTTAGGTTTAGGTTTAGGTTTCTATTTTATTTTTTTACGTTTAGGTTTTAGGTTTTAGGTTTTTATTTTTGGTTTATTTTTAGGTTTCATTTTTTTAGTTTGGTTTAGGTTTATTTTTAGTTTATTTTATTTTATTTAGTTTAGGTTTAGGATTAGGTTTAGTTTTTTAGGTGTAGGTTTAGGCTTTATTTATTTTAGTTTAGGTTTTGGTTTATTTTATTTTTATGTTAGGTTTAGTTTTTTAAGTTTTGGGTTTAGGTTTTATTTTTAATTTATTTTTCGGTTTTATTTTTAAGTTAGGGCTTTTATTTTATTTTAGTTTATTTTATTTTAGGGTTATTTTATTATTATTTTAGGTTTAGTTTTTAATTTTTTTAGGTTTTTTATTTTTTAGTTAAGTTTAGGTTTTTATTTATTTTATTTTAGTTAAGTTTTTATTTTTTATTTTATTTTCTTTTTATGTTTAGGTTTAGGTTTTAGTTTATGTTTTTATTTTATTTTATTTTCTTATTTTATTTTGGTTTAGATTTGTTTATTTATTTTATTTTTTATGTTTTAATTAGCTTTGGTTTAGGTTTTATGGTTTTTAGGGTTTAGGGTTTATGGTTTAGGGTTTAAGGTTAGTTTAGGGTTTATGGTTTATGGTTTAGGGTTTCGGGTTTAGGGTTTAAGGTCTTTTTTTTGGGTTCAGGGTTTAGTGTTTAGGGTTTAGGGTTTAGGGTTTAGGGTTTAGGTTTTAGGGTTTAGGGTTTAGGGTTTTAGGGTTTTGGGTTTAAGGTTTAGGTTTTAATTTTGGGTTCAGGTTTATGTTTAGGGTTTAAGCTTTTGGTTTTTTTAAATAGGGAACAAATTTAGATTTACAACATTTCTTTCATTCTTTAATTTTTTAATTTAATTTATTTTTTATTTTTATTTTATTTTTATTTATGTTTATTTTTTATTATTATTAAGTTTAGTTTATTTATTTTAGGTTTATTTATTTTAGTTTATTTATTTTATTTTAGTTTAGGTATTTTATTTTAGTTTATTTTTTTTTGGTTTAGGTTTAGGGTTTTAGGTTAGGGTTTACGTTTTAGGGTTGTAGGTTTAGGGATTCAACATTTCTTTTCTCGATTTCATCAACCATGTAACACCAAGTTTTTTAAGACACAAGCAACATAGATAAAAAATAAGCACACATAGAAAATCAAAACCAAGATAAGTAGAACCATCTCTATTATAAAGACAGTTCCATCAAGTAGATCAGGTTCTTTTCTAGTTCATCGAGCCACGCCTCTCTAGTAGCAGGAGCCACCATCATATCCCTGATCTCTCCCTCTTCCACCACCACGGTTATAACCTCCATCGATCCTCCCACCACCATAACCACCACTACTCTGACCACCACCTCCACATCCACCAACATCTCCTCATCCACCACCACCGCTGTGCTAACCGCCACCTCCGCCTTTTCCTCCACTGTGACCTCCACCTTTGCCTCCACCGCCATATCTAAACTGAGCTTGGTTGATGGTGATGTTCCTACTATCAAAGTTCTACCCATTCTTAGGGTATAGGTTTAGATTTAGGTTTATTAAGCTTTAGGGTTTAGGTTACTTTTTTTAATTTATTTAGTTACTTTTAGTTTAGGTTTAGGATTTGGGGTTTGGGTTTTAGGGTTTAGGGTTCACGATTAGGGTTTAAGGTTTAAGGTTTATAGATAGGGATTAAGGTTTAGTGTTTATTTATTTATTTTTTAACTCAAATGATTCCATAACAAATAAGAAATTACCAAATCATAAAAGTCATTATCCTTTAACAACTAATAAAATAGGATAAAATAAAATGCAATTAAAAATTCACAAAAATTATATTTCATAAAATGTTTTAACTCCTAAAGATGATAAAATTTAATTTTAAAGAAAGCCAATAAAGCTTAGCCGAACAAGTTGAAACCCATATCATCATCAGATTCCTCAGCATGCTGTTCCTTCTTCTCTTCCACTTGAGTTGACAACAGATGGGTAGCGAAGCATCGGTACATCAAATTTACTAGGATCCTTCAAATGCTCCTTAAGCTTCTCGATGTGCAGGTTTGTGTAATCAGTGGTAATCATGATGGCGAGGACATTCTTGTAAACGTTGATGAACATGTGGGGTGCTATAGCAAGGGTGGGATAAGAGAGGGCCAGCGAGAGAGAAGTGATCATTAAAAGGTCTGCCAAAAATTTCTTGATGAGATCATCTTTAGTGAGGATAAGCACCTCAGGATTGAACACCGAACCATCATCATACACAGACTGGATGACAAGGACATAAGAGAATGGCCTAATCCCCAGCTTAGTGAGGAGAGTAGCCTTTGAGGATCCCACCTTATTGCCTTTTTTAATAAACTCAATCAAGGTGATAATTTTAATAGTACCCTTGTTGATCTTAGTTAGGATGTTGAGATCTTGGAAGAAAGAAGTTTCTGAAGGATCTACACCAGTGTTGCTTGGAGGAACCGCAACATCAATAGGTGCAACAAGACCAACATGGGCATGAGCACCAACTTTGTATTTTGCAACCTCTTTACTGACTTCTTTAAGATCACCTTTCGTAAAAATTAGTTCAACCGAGGTTAAGAGTTTAAGGTTTAGAATTTTAAAGCTTATGCTTATAAGGTTTAGGGTTTTGGGTTAGGGTATAGGGTTTAGGGTTTAGAGTTTAGGGTTTAGGGTTTAGGGTTTAAGGTTTAGGGTATAGGGTTTAGGGCTTTTAGGGTATAGGGTTTAGGGTTTAGGGTTTAGGGTTTAAGGTTTAGGATTAAGTTAGGTTTTTTAAATTAAGTAAACCGGTAGGTTTAGGTTTATTTAGTTTATTTACTTTATTTTTTATTTATTTTAGTTTATATTATTTTTTTATTTAGGTTTATTTTTATTTTTTTAGTTTAGTTTATTTATTTTAGGTGTATTTATTTTAGTTTAGGGCTTTATCATGGTTTATTTTTTTTAGGATTAGGTTTATTTTTTAGTTGAGTTTTATTTTTATTTTATTTTTTTTTTAGGTTTTATTTATTTTTTTTTAGTTTAGGTTTAGGTTTTTATTTTATTTTTTAGGTTTAGGTTTAGTTTATTTTTATTTTATTTTATTTTATTTAGTTTAGGTTTAGGTTTTGGTTTTATTTATTCTAGTTTAGTTTATTTTAGTTTAGGTTTAAGTTCATTTTATTTTTACTTTAGGTTTAGTTTTCTTTAGTTTAGGGTTTAAGTTTTAAATTTTATTTATTTTTGGGTTTACTTTTTAGATTTAAGTTTTTATTTACTTTTCATTTTATATTATTTTAGGTTTATTTTATTTTATTTTATGTTTAGTTTTTATTTTCTTTAGGTTTTTTATTCTTAGGTTAATTTTATTCTTTAGTTTAATTTAGGTTTTTATTTATTTTATTATAGTTTATTTTTATTTTTTATTTAATTTTATTTTTAGGTTTAGGTTTAGGTTTTAGTGTTAGTTTATATTTTATTTTATTTTGGTTTAGGATTTTTATTTATTTTATTTTTAGGTTTTATTTTGTTTAGGTTTAGGTTTTTAGGTTTTTAGGGTTTAGGGTTGTTTAGGGTTTAGGTTTAGGGTTTTAGGGTTTAGGGTTTTAGGCTTTAGGGTTAAGGGTTTAGGGTTAGGGTTTAGGGTTTAAGGTTTAGGGTTTAGTGTTTAGGCTTTAGGATTTTTAGGGTTTTGGGTTTTGGTTTTAGTGTTTAGGGTTTTTTTAACCAAAAGGAAATAATTGCTCTGAAAAATAGGTACAAGAAGACCATATTAGAGACTAAACTAAAAAAAACTACTGCTTAAATGAGCGACAGGAAAATCCTGAAAAGTTTAGTCCCTAAACTAATACATCAGAGAGAAATAAAGAAAAAAAATAAAGACAAAACTAAAAAAGCAAAGCAAAAGATAGCAATGGGGAAGAATCCATGGAGCTCTAAAAGAACCTCCGAAGAGACGAAGATGTAAGGCATTGGGAAGAATTGAAAAATGATTAAGTATTATTATAAATGGCATGGGTGTCAGCTGAAGCTATCAATTTCAAAGAAGAGCATTTAGAATCATCCATAGCATTAGACAAAGGAAAATCAAAAATAGTATGCATTTCATAATCATAAGTGAAAGAAGGAGCAAAAACAACTTTATCAAGAAGACAATTATCAATATTTTCACCTTCCAATAAAATCTAAAGAGTATCATCTCTATCTTCATTCTTAAAGAAGCAAGAGAAGCAGAATCCATATTTTTAGTACAATCTTCATGTAAGAGATTAAAATAAGATCCAAATCCCTTAGAAACATATAGCATATTACCAAAATTCTGAACATAATTACTAGCCATAAAAACCATCATTTTGAATCGAAATAGAACTATTCACAATGAGAGAATTATCATAGGTATCTAAATATTATTTTTTAAAAGAAGGATCACCAATATTAACAAGATTGTTAGAACCATATGTTAAAATATCAAAAATAAGAACATTTATTTCACCACCATTTTCAATCAAAGAAGGCAAAGAAATAGTCTCTTTCCCATGTTCTGAAGAAGACATAGGAGAAAGAGAAGCAACATCCAATTGATTGGAAGAAATGGTGTTAGCATCAATAATATTCGAACCATCATCATGAAAGGATTTATGCACAACATTCAAACCATTAGAATCATTAACCACAACCTCTAAAGTCATCACTTTAACAAAATCATCAAAAGAAAGCATGATTATTAGTTAAAACTTTTTCAGAAACATCAAAATTACCTTTCACATTAGACAAATCATTAAAAAGAAAAACTTTTCCAGAAGATTCAGAAATCTGGTTTTACAAAACATCAAAATTTCGAAAAGCAGATTGTCCTTTATTCAACTTGAGAGAATCATTAGTTTTTTCAACAATTGAATTCTACTAGTGATTTTCTTTCTAAGAGAGAATGAGCAATAAAGCATTCAAAATTTCATGCTCATGAATCTTACAATGATTATGAAAAATGGGAAAGTTCTCAAAATAACTTTCTAAAATAACATTTCTTGAACCCAACCAACTTTCATTGGGATATCTTTTAGTAATATCAATCTTTATAAAATTCTAGCAACATATGGTCTAGAAGAAGCGTTGCTTGATCAACTTGCAAAGGCTGACCAAAATCAACCCAATTGCATAAAGAATATGATGATTAAATAGATGAATCCATAAGTTAGGTAAAGAAATCCAAATGGGAACAATAGGAGACTCTTCATTAACATCAAACATAGGCGTCCACTTTAGAATATGTATTTGATAATTAAAAACATAGTAAGAATGCCTAGAAATAATTCTTTCATAATCAAGGTCATTAGAAAGTTTAATCTGAACATGCCTTGCATCAATCAGTCCAATGGAAAAAGAAATAGACAAATTTAAGCTATGAAAAAAAGAATGAATATCTTTTTTCTTTGGTCGTTTAAATAAAACTTTCTAATCAAAGAAAACACAAAAAACTCAGCTAATCTTTCAATATTCTCATCTAAAAAAATAATTGTTGGAGTACCTTTAAAAGTCGTATGAAGCAAATTCAATGGAAGCTCGGTGGAGGAATTCTTACCAGCTAAAGCCTCTTTGAAAGATTTTGTAACAGCAAGTAATTTATATGTAGGATTACCCAAAAAATCTATTGCCCTAGCAGGATCCATTGACACATGGAATTTATCCCATGGATTTGAAAAGTGGTGCCATGAGTCACAAGATAAACAGTCGAGATTGGCCCAAGGCCGATCTATAGAATCCAAGAGAGAAAGCGCTCGAAAACACACAAAGAATGTGAGGGATCCCGAAATCGCCCAATAGGGTTTAGGTTTTAGGTTTAGTGTTTATTAGTTATTATTTGTTTATTATTAGTTTTATGTTTAGTTTAGTTGGTTTAGTTTTAGTTAAGTTGTTAGTTTAGTTTTATTAGTTTTAGTTTTAGTTATTATTATTTTAGGTTAGTTTAGGGTTTAGGTTTAATTTATTAGTTTATTTATTTAATTTGTTTATGGGGGTTTAGTTTTGTTTTAGTTTATTTATTAGTTATTATTAGTTAGTTTAGTTATTATTACTAGTTTATGGTTTTATTATTATTTAGGTTTTAGTTAGTTTTAGTTAGTGGTTTAGTTTTATTAGTTTAGTTTTGTTAGTTTATTTATTAGTTTATTTGTTTAGTTTATTAGTTTTATTAATTTAGTTATGGGTTTAGGTTTATTAGTTTATTATTATTAGTTTTTTAGTTTTTATGTTTAGATTTTTTATTAGTTATTTATTGTTTTATTATTATTAGTTTAGTTAGTTGGTTTATTATTAGTTTTGTTTTAATTTAGTTTTTTTCTTTAGTTTATTATTATTATTGGTTTATGTTTATTATTACTAGTTTTATTATTATTATTTAGTTTATTTATTTAGTTAGGGTTTAGGGTTTAGTTTTTTAGTTATTTATTAGTTAGTTTATTATTAGTTTTATTATTATTATTTTATTAGTTTAGTTAGTTATTTATTAGTTATTACTATTATTATTACTAATTTTTATTAGTTTAATTATTTTTAGTCAATTTTATTATTATTATTATTATTATTATTATTATTATTAGTTTAGTTAGCTAGTTATTAGTTATTATTATTACTAATTTTTATTAGTTTAGTTATTGATAGCTAATTTTATTATTATTATTATTAGTTTATTTATTAGGTTTATTAGTTTAGTTATTTAGTTAGTTTTGTTTTATTTAGTTATTAATTTATTAGTTTATTATTATTTAGTTATTATTAAATTTTTTAGTTATTATTAGTTTATTATTAGTTATTAGTTTGTTTATTAGGTTTAGTTATTATTATATTTATTTATTAGTTAGTTTTCATGGTTTATAAGTTTAGATATAGGGTTTAGTTTTAGTTAGTTATTTAGTTATTTATTATTAGTTTATTAGTTTAGTTATAATGTTTATTATTAATTAGGGTTTAGGTTTATTTATTAATTAGTTTAGTTTTTTTAGTTAGTTTGTTTATTGGTTTATTAGATATTAGTTTTAGGTTATTTATTAGTTATTATTAATTTTATTTAGTTTATTATTAGTTATATTTTTTATTATTTATTACTATGTTTTTAGTTTATTATTGATTTATTTATTAGTTTTATTAGTTAGTTATTAGTTAATTTTAGTTTAGTTTTATTATTAGTTTATTAGTTTTTTTAGTTAATGTTTAATTATTATTATTAGTTTTTTTAGTTTAGTTATTAATTATTTTACTTTAGATTAGCATGTTATTATTAGTTTTATTAATTTATGTTTAGGGGTTTAGTGTTTAGTTTATTTAGTTATTATTATTATTATTATTATTATTAGTTTTAGTTATTATTATTATTAGTTTATTAGTTTTAGTTAGTTTAGTTATTAGTTATTTATTTAGTTAGTTTAGTTATTATTAGTTTAATATTATTAGTTAGTTATTATTAGTTTTATTAGTTAGTTTTTATTTAGTTTATTATTATTTATTAGTTTAGTAATGTTTAGTTCAGTTTAGTTTTAGTTATTTATTATTTGATTTATTATTATTATTAGTTTAGTTTAGTTAGTTTTTATGTTATTAGGTTTTATTATTATTTATTTCTTTTAGGTATTATTAGTTTTTAGTTTAATTTATTTATTATTATTATTTATTAATTTATTAGTTTAGTTTGTTTTATTAATTTATTATTGCCAATTAGTTTCTTAGGTTTATTTATTATTATTAGATTTAATATATTTATTTAGGTTTTATTTATTATTTAGTTTATTATTAGTTTACTTTATTAGTATTATTATTAGTTTAATTATTAGTTTTATTTAGTTTAATTTATTATTATTTTATTTGTTTAGTGTTAGTTCTTATTAGTTATTTAGTTTTACTTTATTAGTTTTTTTAGTTTTATTATTAGTTTTAGTTATTATTATTTAGTTAGTTTATTATTAGGTTTAGTTAGTTTATTAGTTTATTAGTTCAGTTTTGTTATTAGTTTTAGTTATTAATTAGTTATTATGTTTAGTTTTTTATTAATTGTTTAGTTAGTTTATTAGTTATTAGTTTTAGTTTAGTTAGTTTAGTTATTATTAGATTAATTATTGGGTTTAGTTTTATTATTAGTTAGTTATTTATTAGGTTAGTTATGTTTAGAGTTTAGGTTTATTAGTTAGTTATTATTATTAGTTAGTTATTTATTAGGGTTTAATTTAGTTAGTTTATTAGTTTAGTTTTAGTTAATTGTTTAGGTTTAGTTTAGTTTTTATTAATTTTATTAGTTTTATTAGTTTAGTATATTTTTAGTTAGTTTATTAGTGGGGTTCTTTTATTTATGTTTAATTTAGTTAATAGTTTGTTAATTAGTTTAATTAGTTTTTATTATTATTAATTTATTGGTTTTTTAGTTATTATTTAGTTAGTTTAGTATAGTTAGTTTGATTAGTTTTTATTTTAGTTTATTATTAGTTTTTGTTTATTATTATTTTATTAGTTTTAGTTTTTCATTTATTAGTTTAAGTTTATTATTTATTAGTTTTAGTTTTAGTTAGTTTAGTTTAGTGTTTTATTAGTTTCTTATTAGGGTTTAGGGTTTAGGATTTAGGGTTTTAGGGTTTAGGGTTTTGGGTTGTAGGTTTAGAGTTTAAAGATTAGGGTTAGTTTTAAGGTTTAGCAATTAGGGTTAGAGTTTTTTATTTTTTATTTTTTATTATTTTTTAGGGTTTAGGGTTCAGCTTTTAGTTTGGGCTTTAGGGTTTTTGGTCTTTTTTAATAGAGAATAAATTCAGATTCAACATTTCTTCTTTTTGATTTCATCAATCAAGTAACACACCAAGTTCTCAAAGACACAAGTAATGACATAGATAAAAATGAGCACACACAGAGCAAATCAAATGCCCTAGAAAAGTAGAATTGTCTCTACTGTAAAGACATAGTTCCATAAGCAGTAGATCGGATCGGTCGTTCTTCAATTTCTATAGTTCCCATCGAACCACCTCTCTCGGTGGTGGGATCCACCATCATATCTACAATCTTTCCCTCCCACCATCACTATAACCTCATGGTTCCTACCTCCATAACCACGATTATTCTGACCATCACCTCCATATCCACCAGCACCTCCAAATCCCCCACCACCACTATGATAACCGCCACCTCCGCCTTCGCCACCACCACTAGATCTAGACTGAGCCTAGTTGACGATGATGTTCCTACCATCAAGGTTTGACCCACTCTTAGGGTTTAGCTTTTTTTTTAGGGAAAGTTAGAATTTTATTACCATAAAAATATAGTATACAATGTCATTAAAAGGGGTAAAGATAAAATTTCTACTACTCAAACCTAAAGAGCTAAACCCCCATCTAAGTACAATGAAAAAAAATAAAAGCGCACAAGCAATAACATAAAAGTAAATGACAAAAAACATAAAAAGGATTAATAAAACTTAAGAAAATAGTAAAAGGAATAGTCAGCAACCGCTCATGATCCCTTTGAGAAGGCAAGATAAGCAAGCTCCACATCAACAATTCTTGAGTTGGCTGAGGAAAGATCATTCCATCTGTTAAGTTCCAACCTGCAAAAGAAATTTGCAAAACACTACAAAGGTAATGGTCATAGCTCAAGGAAGAATGATAAAGTAAAAAATTTAGAAAGTGTTGAGAAAGAGAAGGCTTGGGCTCAGTTAAGATCATCTCAAGGGGAAATAATACATATGAGCATCCAAACTTTATGAGAAGGGTTAGAATCATATGCATGCTACCAACTAGAGAGAAGATATAGGGAAACATCAAGGCCATCATAGCCGACATACTTGATATAAGCAACCATCTAAGGAAAAATAATCCATAGTGTTCCAATTCCTACCAAAAAAATTGAGAAAAATAGCGAGCTAGCATCCAGCCAGCACCTAACCCACTAACCATAACCCACAACAGACCAAACACATAAGCCCAGCATCCCAGAAGGTATAGCAGGGTCAGTGGTCGAGAATAATCCACAACTATCTCTAGAGCACTAGCAATCCAAATCTAAGGGCAAAACCTGCACCCAAATTACAAAATAGCAGAAGCTAAATAGCACTAGAGAGAGGATAGCCATAACATAGAGAGACCAAGAGGTCATCAAGAAATTACAATCAAAACCACCACCAAGGCAACCAAAAGGAAAGAAAATCCACCATCATCAAGCAAGAGGCAAATATAAAAAATAAGGAGAGCCAACTAAACCAAAGGGAGTCAATACCAATAGCCAACATAAATCCCAAAACACCAAGCCATGACACAAGCATCCAAGGCAAGACAACAGCAATAAAAAACCTCTCAATTAGCCAAACACCAACAACAAGTCCTAAAATAAGACCAAATAAACCACAAGAGCTCATATCATCCACCAACAAAAAAGCCAATAAAACCAGCCAATCTAGCAACCAGGATGAGTGACAGCAGACACCCAAATTAAAGCAAAATAAAGGAAAAAACAATATCGAGAGAGGATAACCAACCTAGGAGCAGACCGAAAACCCAACCAAAAGCACCTAAATGAAGCATCAAACATAGCCAACACATCCACACAGACAATTAACCTAGCCAGCCAAAATAGCCAACCAGCCCAGTCAGCCAACAAAACCAACCAGTAGACAGAGCCAATATAGAGCCTAAAAAGAGGGTAAAGAACAACAGTGGACAAAGCCATAACCCACCTAGAGATCTCCAAAATAACTAAGAAAAAAATATGTAGTCACCAACCAAACTAGAAAAGGCCAAGGAGGACCACCCACCACAAGCAGCAAAACTGCAGGGAAAGGAACTAGGCCATAGGCAAACAAAAAACCTTCCAAATCCCAAAGAGCAGACGGTCACTACAAAGGAGAAAATGGGGAGACAATAACCACATAACAACTAACTCCAATTCACAAGGCAAATGGAACCAACCAGGAAAAACCTCCAAGTAAAACTAGGAAAGGAGAACACCAACCACCAAAAAAACTTAAAATTAAGCCAAACTACAAGAGGCCAACAATGTCCATTAAAACATAACCACCCAAAATAGCCAGGCAAAAGAAAGAAACAAATAGCAGCAACCAGCAGAACCAACCATAGCATCAACAAATCTAATTTGAAAAAGTCCACAACTAGCCAAAACTAGAGGCAAACTCAACATTCATTGGTTAAGGGGTAGGCCAAAATCTCCAACCCAACTAGAGACACAAAGCATGAGCCACAACAAGAAAACCACTAGGATCAAAGAATAGGGAAATCAATTAAAACTAGCACCACTAAGAACCAAAAAAAGGTCAGGAAAGTATAGAATGGGGTAAAGAGGAAGGTGTTTAAGTATAAAAATAAACTTTGCAAAAACCACTTCCTAGTGAGGGGAGCACAAAAAAAACAATAAAAAAATAGATTGATTAAAACCACCATAGCAAAAGATCAACAAAAGAGTAGAAGGTTAAAAACTGATTTAAGGTAGTCCAGTGTTATCTAGATTGACTAGACAATATAGATGCTTAGGTAGGCTATGGTTATCAAATAAAGTGAGCTCATTTATTTCCCCTCCCAAATTAGCCAGGAAATCAACACAAGCATTACCTTCACAAAGAATGCGAGAAATTTTGTAGCAAACTTGAGAAAGAAGCTTTTTAGTGTGATTAAGAAGATAAAATAAGTCAGCATTTCCCATATTATTATTATTGAGCATATCAAGTAAAAGAAGAGAATCAACTTTAATCTAAACATTAGAAAGGACTTTGCTTAAAGAAATATGATTAGCTTTGTTAACAGCCATGAGTAGCATGAATAAGAGGTTCCAAAATAATGAGAAAAGAAATATTATGAATGCAACAAAGATTTCTAATATGATTTCGAATAGAGAGGGTACCAATCCCTCTAACATTTCCAACAAGAAAATTAAACATAATAAAAATAAAAAGGGGGAAAGAAAAGGTTAATTAAGAGAGGTGAGAGGGCATGCTTGGTCTAGTGTTTTTAGGCAGTTTGTAAGGGTAATTTTAACACTTTTTTTCTTTTTTGGCATGATAAGTTTAAAACCATTTTTCCCTAGAGTCATCATCCAGTAAGATTTAGTAACATTGGTCACCAATTTAGGAGACTTCTCAAGTGTTTAGAGGGAGTTCACCCTCTTCCAAATCCAAATTAAGTTGAAAAGTTTGATTAACATGAATATCAAGATTATAAATGAGAGATGGTGATGATTTAGTACCATTAAAAGCATAGATAGTTAAATCTGGATCAGATATATTTTTAGCCTGGTTGACATCATTTAAATCCTCATTAAAAACATAATTTTCATCCATCAAAGCCAGCATAAAAGTAGGGATAGAATCAGAGGAAATAGAATCATCATGCAATAATCGTGAAAATTTATTCTCCACATTAGAAATTTTCAAATTTAAAGAAGAGGTAAGAGGTAAATCATCCTTCCCATTGAAAATCTAAAACAATATCAACAATAAGATCCAAAACTAGTTCAACAAGAATGGCCCTGATATTCAAGGAATCAACCTCAATACTAGCTTTCATACCATTCTTAGGATCTCAGGCTGATTTTTGAACATATGTAAGGATTGGCTTATGACTAGGAACAAGATTATCTTTTAGACAATTTGTCTTTTTTAAATGAGGATGGAGAACAAAGCAATCAAAATTTTCATGTCCATGAATTTTACAGTTAGAAAAAAATTGAAAGATTCTCCAATTCAACCTTTTTTGAATACCAATATTTTTTAGAGCCAATCCAAACTTCCTTAGGATATTTTTTAGTTATGTCTAGTTCCACTAGGATCCGAGCCATAGAAGGGCGAGATCGCTCAATGCTCACTTGGTCGAGTTGCAAAGGCTGACCAAAATGAGCCCCAACAACAAAAAGCACTTGATGTGTAACAAAATGAATGGGCATATTAGGAAGATATAACCACACAAGGATAATAGGAGATTCCTCATTAATGTTAAAAAGGGGTGACCACTTTAGTAAGCGCATTTGATAATTAAAGATGAAGTACAAATGATACTCAAAAAACATGTGAATAATCCAGATCGTTAGAAAGTTGAATCAGAATATGCCATGGGTAAGATGAAGATGATAAAAAAGTGCAAATTTCAAAGTTTTAACAAGAGAGAATTCAAATAGTTTCGCTAATAATTCAACATCCACATCAGAGCACATAATGGCTGGTAAACCATGAAAAGAAGTTGAAATGAGATTAAGCAACTCAACGGTTTGAGAAGCTTTACCGGAGAGCACTTCCTTAAATGATTTAGTAGAATTTGTAGCATTTGGCCCACCGATCCCAAAAATATCAGATGCCCTAGCCGAAGCATCCAAAATTTGAGGTGGAGCCATATCAATCAAATTCACTGTATCCATGATTAAAGATGAAGCATCACATAATCAGCTACACGTAGTTCAAGCCTTTAAATTTGGTTGAAACTAAAGCCAAAATCACAGAGATCCCCAGACGGGGATGTGCCACCAAGAGGGATGTGAAAATTGCTAGAGAGAAGAGAGCACTTTAGGGTTAGGGTTAGGGTTAGAGTTAGGGTTAAGGTTAGGGTTAGGGTTAGGTTTAGGGTTAGGATTAGTTTTAGAGTTAAGTTATGTTTTTTAGGGTTTAGGTTTTAGGTTTAGGGTTCTTAGGGTTTAGGTTAATTTAGTGTTTACTTTAGTTTTTTTAGGTTTTAGGGTTTAGGGTTGTTATTTAGAGCTAGGGTTTAGGGTTTAGGTTTTAGTTTAGTTGGGTTATGGTTTAAGTTTAGGGTTTAGGGTTTAGGGTTTAGGGTTTAGGCATTAGGGTTTAGGTTTTTAGGGTTTAGGATTTAGGGTTTAGGTTTTAAGTTCAGGGTTCATGTTTTAGTTTAAGGTTTAGGGTTTTTGGTTTTTTTATAATAGAGAACAAATTTATATTCAACACTTCTTATTTTCAATTTCATAAACCAAGAAATACACTAAGTTTTCTATGACACAAGTGGCAAAATAGATAAAAAATGAGCATGCATAGAGAAAATCAAAAACCCTATATATCAAGAGTCATCTCTATAAAGATACGCTTTAGAAGTAGATTGATCAACAGTTCTTCAGTTTCTTCGGTTCCCATCATAACACCCCTAGCCTGAGTAGAATCCACCATAATATCCCTAATCTCTCCCTCTGCCATAACCACGACTATAACCTCTATCGCTCCTCCTGCCTCCTTAACCACCACTGCTCTGACCACCACCTCCATATCCACCAGCCAGATCTAGACTGAGCTTGGTTGACAATGATGTTCTTGCTATCAAGGTTCTGCCTATTCTTAGTGTTTAGGTTTATTAAGTTTTGGGGTTTAAGTTTATTTTTTAGTTTATTTAGTTACTTTAGGTTTATGTTTAGGGTTTGTGGTTTACTTTTTAGGTTTGGTTTTGTGGTTTGGTAGTTTAGTGGGTTTATTAAGGTTTTAGGGTTTATGGTTTTAAGGTTTAGGGTTTAGGGTTAGGGTTGTAAGTTTAGTGTTGTAGGTATAGGGTTTAGGGTTTAGAGTTTAAGGTTTTTTTAAAAAAAAATAAATAAATTAAACCCGTAAGTTTAGGTTTATTTTGTATATTTAATTTATTTTTTATTTATTTTAGTTTACTTTATTTTTTATTTTTACTTAGGTTTATTTTTTATTTTTATTTAGTTTAGTTTATTTATTTTATGTTTATTTATTTTAGTTTATGTTTTTATTTTAGTTTATTTTTTAAGTTTAGGTTTAGGTTTATTTTTATTTTTAAGGTTTAAGTTTTATTTTTTTATTTTTAGGTTTAGGTTTATGATTTTATTTAATTTTTTTAGGTTTATTTTTTAAGTTTTTATTTTAGGTTTATTTTTAAGTTTTATTTTTTTAGTTTATTTTTAGGTTTATTTTTAGTTTATTTTATTTTATTTAGTTTATGTTTAAGTTTAGGTTTAGTTTTAGGTTTTATTTATTTTAGTTTAGTTTATTTTAGTTTAGGTATAGGTTTATTTTATTTTGCTTATTTTATTTCTATTTTAGGTTTAGGTTTTTTTTTAGTTTAGGTTTTATTTTTTATTTATTTTGAAGTTTGTTTTTTAGGTTTAGGTTTTATTTAGATTTTATTTTATATTATTTTAGTTTATTTTATTTTATTTTATGTTTTGTTTTATTTTATTTAGGTTTTATTCTTAGGTTTATTTTATTTTCATTTAGTTTTAGTTTTTTATTTATTTTATTTTATTTTTTTATTTTATTTTTAAAATTTTTCTAGGTTTAGGTTTAGGTTCCAGTTTAGGTTTTTATTTTATTTTATTTTTTATTTTATTTAAGTTTAGGTTTTTTTTGTTTTATTTCATTTAGGTTTAGGTTTTTAGGTTTTAGGTTTTAGGGTTTAGGGTTTAGGGTTTAGGGTTTAGGGTTTAGGTTTAGGGTTTATGGTTTTAGGGTTTAGGGTTTATGGTTTAGGGTTTAGGGTTAGGGTTTAGGGTTTAGGTTTTAGGGTTTATGGTTTAAGCTTTAGGCTTTAGGGTTTTAGGTTTTTTTAGGATTTTTTGGTAAGAATTTTCTTACCAAAGAGAAGGATACAATGTCCTTAAGGGATAAATCTCAGACTACTTCTTAAGAGCTGAGAAAGACCTAAATAGAAAAATCTCTAATACAATGAAACTATAAAAAAAAGAAAACTAAGAAAGAATAATACACATAGAATTCAGGGTTAATACCACTAAAGAGACCAAGATAAAATGAAGGAAACCAGGAAAAAACTAAAGCAGATAAAAGCACAATTAAAAGAAAATAAATGGACATAAAGAGAAAGGAAAGAAAAGCCAAAGAAAAGGCTCGATCGATCCTGAAACTTTAGAAGGGCAACAAAAAATTTGTGAGTAGCAAAACTCAAAGGAGGTTCTGATCAAAATGCTACCAACCAATAAAAGAGTAAACATCCTAGCCATCATAGCCAACAAACCTCACAGCACTGAGAAAACATAATAATAAAGATCTAGAACCAACCACCAAAAGGAAGAACAAGAGCCACCACCAAATCAGTTAAGAAAATTAGAGAAAAATTCAAACTAGCACAACCATCTAGCCACCCAGTAGTAGGAGAAAAGTCAAATGAGGAAATACAAACAAAAGCAAGGGATGAAGAGAAACCAAGCAAGCTCAACAACTCCAACTAGACTAAAGAAACCAAAAATACCATAACCACCAACCAAAATAAGTAACAACACAACCAAACCACAAAGGAAAGTAGCCACACCCAAAACTAAAACAACCCAACTAAAGAAAATAGAAGGAAGAGATGCACAATCAACATCACATCTAGAGAGGCATCCAAAACCGAAGGTCAGAGACCAACCACAAAGCCCCAAGAAGCCAATAACCAACCAAAACCAAAAAAAATAAACCCAGAGATACCCAATAAAAGTAAGAGTAGTGATCGACAACAGCTTGATAACCAAAATAGCAAAAGCCAGCATTCCAACCTGTAAAATATAAGAATAAAATAAGAACAAAAAGTGCCCAAAAAATAATAGGAGCTAACAACAATTGAACAAACGAAAATCACTAGAAGCTCCCAAATAGAATCCCCAAGAAAACCATGAACAGAAAAGAACGAACAAACATCTATGAAAATCTAACATAAGAAAAATCAGATTTATCTAAATTAGTCAGCCCTTTTAATTTCTTAGAAATATTTATATTGGTAAACAACGTAAAATCTTAGAGATTACAACAAACCAAAAAGAGAAACAAGCATTACGTTCTCTTAAAAAGATGTGTAATTTTAAAGAAAGTTTAGATATAATAGCTTTCATATTTCTAATTAAATAAAAAAAAACATTACCCTTATGGTTAGAATTGATCATAGTAACAACCATCTCGATTAGATTCCAACCAAATAGTAAGAAAATTTCTATACAAACAAAGCTTAAGAGCATGATAAACAACCATTAATTCAGAAAATAATAGAATTAGAAGAGAAGTGGAAAAAATCTAGATAATATTTCCAAGATTATTTCTAAAAATACCACCACAACGACTTGTTCTATGCAATAGATCCATCGTATTAATTTTAATACAATTTAAAGGCTTAATCCAATGAATAATTTTATAATCCAAAGATGAAACAATAAGGGAAAAGTAATACCCAATTTAGAGGCAAGAAACTTGCAACTTAGTTCTAGCAATAATCCTCTTATGATTCATAAACACATTATGATGCTTAGCATCATTTATTTCAAGCCAAATAAACCAAATCAAAATAATAGCCACCATAATTTTGATATGCCCTTTAACAAAATTATGGAAATAAGTGTCAAGAAGTTGCATTAAAGTTAAATTACCATTAAAATAACTTAATTTAAATAAATTCTCATGCCAAACCCATACTTTAGAGGTAATGGCACCATTAACAAAAACCATGACTAACATTCTCAATATGATAGCAACACATGCATTTAGAGGGTGGATAAAAACCTTTGCTCAAAAGTAAAGAATCAATAGCAATATAATCCCTTAAAATTCTCCACAAAAGAATAGAATAATAAGTAGGAATAATATTATTCTAAATTTTGAGGAAAACAGGAGAAGAGGATTTTTTTTAACTCTAATATAGTGCTAAGTATCTTTAAAAGAAAATTCTCCATTACAATAAATTTTGAAAATTTGATCTGGAAAATTACCATTAATAGAATATTAATTATGTCATTACTAATGAAATCAATCAAATCATTTAAAGAGAAATTTCAATTCACCATTATAAATAAAATGACTAACTTTCATAGAAGAAGTAGAGTGAGTACTAGAGAATCATTGGAAAAATCCCCCATCTAGTTATCTCAAAAGAAAAAGATCCATTATTAATACCCAAAAATGAGGCGTTCTTTTCCATTTTAATCACGAGTCATTTCCAAACAATAGAGTCACCATGTTTATAATTGCAAATTAAAGGATGCTTACCTTTGCAATATTTAAATTTCATGAATTTAGCCCAAAGACTTTCATTTTCCAAAATTCCACCAAAGTTTATAAGAAAAACATTGGTGGAATCCATCAGATCTCTCAATACCACCTTCATAAATAGTACCACACATATTAGACCAAGAAGTCCAATGAAGCCTTTTGGCCGAATTCCTAGAGCCCCAAAAAACTTATTAAAAGCCTTTCAATCCGATAAGAACATGGGAAGTAGGAACAATATTAAGCAATAAGTAAAAGAAAGAAGAGAAAGAATACTTTTAATAACAATTAATCTACCACCAAAAGATAAAAATGAAATTCAATGGTAGAAATTTTATTTTGAATATTATGAATTACCTCATCAAAGAGATGGAATCTCTTATGGCCATAATATAAAGGGGAGCCTAAATATTTAATAGAAAGATTTTGATGAAAAAAGTGATATCTTTATTTTATTAATTCTATGAACAAAATAGAAGTAGAAGTGATAAAATAACTTTTATGAGTACTAATCAAAAGGCCACTATTCCTTTTCAAATTTATTTAAAAATCCTTAAACTTTTTTAACATAATGTAAGGAGCCATTACAAAAAAATTATGAAATCATCGACAAAGCTTAAGTGAGAGATAGCCAAACCACAAAGATTTTTGAAATACATACTATAATTCTCCTAAAAAAAAGATTAAGCCAACGAGACAAGTATTCAATGACAATAATAAAAAGCAATGGAGAAAGAGGGTTGCCTTGTCTTATACCTTGAGAGGAATTAAACAAACCAAAGTTTTCACCATTGATAACTAATGAAAACCAAACATTTCTAATTATATTGTTAACCATAGAAATGAAATGATTAGAAAAACCAAATAAAGTAAGACTGATATTAAGAAAATCCCAAGAAATGTTATCATAAGCATTGGTGATGTTAAACTTAAAAACTAAATTTCCACCTCTAGTTTTAACATTCAAATCATGAATCAATTCTTGAGTAAGCAAGTTGTTATCCAAAATAGTTCTACCTTTCAAAAAGATAGTTTGAGTAGGAGATATAATCTTAGGAAGAAACTTACTAAGTCTATTTGTCAAAATTTTAGAAATCAATTTGTTGAAAAAAGTACATAGACTAATAGGTGTAAAGTCATTCCAAAAGTTAGGATTATCTTTCCAAGGAATAAGAATAATATAAGTGCTAGAAAAATATTTAGGAATAGAATTCCCTTGAAAAAAATCCTTAACATCATTAATAAGATCACTTTTAATAATAAACCAAGCTTTTTGAAAGAAAAAAGTAGTGTAACCATCCGACCCTACAATAAAATCAACATTCATACCATTAAGAATACTAAAAAAAATTTGATCAGAAGGAGGAGAAACCAAGCACTCATTATCTTTAGTAGACATAATAGAAGGGATGATAGAGGGATTGGATAAATGTTCATGTTGACAATTTTTATTTAAAAGATCTTTAAAATAATTAAGAGCAGAAGAAAATATATCCTCTTTTTCGATAAGCGAAGAACCATCAAAGTTCTTGATTTTATGAATGTGACCAAGAACTCTCCTTTTCATTACCAAAGCATGAAAATATTTAGTGTTTCTTTCCCCCTGAGAAAGATGCTTAGAGGTAGCTTTTTGTCTCCAATAAGTCACCTCTAAATCCTGAAACTTAATGAGATTATCTTTAGCTTCAACAAGATTAAAATAGAAAGAAGAATCAATGATAACAAGTTCTTCCAAATCTTTCACCTATTTTTCATATTCTTGATATTATTAATAAGATTTTTAAAGCAATTTTTGTTCCACCATGTGATATTATGCTTAACCCTTTTAAGCTTAAGACAAAATCTCATCATACCAAATGCAGAATCATCAAGAGAAAGAGGAGCACACTAATTATAAGCAATAACATCAAGAAAACTTTTATCTTGTAACCACATATTTTGAAAACAAAATTTTTAATGACATTATTATTATGAACATCATAATAGAAACCAAAAGATGAGCATGATCAGAGAGTTCTACTAAGATGCTCCACAAGTTAAAGGCCAACATGATTTAACCAATAATTATTTAATAATGATCCAACTATTGCAACAATCTATGATTATTCCAAGTAAATTGAGAACCAATGAAACATCATAAAAATTACAATCCAAAATCATATTTGCAAAATCTTCCATTGAATGTAAATTCAAAAGAACCCCTTTCCTTTCATTCAAAGAAAGGACCATATTGAAATCCCCACCAAAATCCAAGAATTATTAACAAGCAAATTAGATAATTGATCCCAAGGAATTCTCCTCTCTAACTTGTTACAAGCGGCATAAACAAAAGGCCAAAAGCATGATAATAACCAAATGAAAATATCCACATTAATAACGATGAAAATCATTAATAACATTAATAGAAGAGAATTATTCCAAAATAACCAAATCTTATTATTACTATTGAAATAAAATTGCTAAAACCAATCATCCTGACCGCATGCATTATTTTAGAAGAAAAAATGAGAGGTTCAAGAATAACCAAGAAACCAACATTAGAAATTCTACAAAGATTCTAATTCTATTTCTAATAGCAGAGTACCAATGCCCTCACATTCCAAATAAGAAAGTTAAACATTAATTTTATTAGGCAAAGATGATGAAAAAGATCGAGTATATCTAGAAACTTTAGGAGGATAAATTATAAACTATTTTTTCCTTTTCAAAAATTTTTTTTGAAAATCGGTCTCATTCTCCATGGATTGATCATTAGAACAATTTTTGTCATCATTATTTACAATAGATTTAGGAGAATATCCCATTTGACAATAAGATAAATCCTATTTCTCCATTAAATGATAATTATTGCTAAGCAAAATACCATCTAGAAAAATAGTTAAAGAAAGAGCATAAAAAAATTTATTATGCAAACAAACACATGACTGCACATTATCAACAAGCTCCATACCATCATTCTTGACTAAATTCAAAGAAGATAAAATAAGATTTTCTTTTAAAATATTTAGGTGAAATAAGAGAAACATTTTCTATAAGATTTTTTTAGCAACTTTATCACAAATCTCCTTAGAATCAAACTAAAATAGGAAAATCATCCATTTGCAAAATATCAAAATAATATTTGTCAACGATTACTCTCCAAAATAGTTATAGAAGCATTTTTAACAAGCTTATCACTACCACTTACATTCGGAACAACATTAGAAACATTAAGAACATCATTAGAAACATCAACAATTTCATTCACAACACCATTATCCTTTTCATTTAAAGTAGAATTTCTTTTATCACTTTTTAAATCTCCAATTTTTCCAACAACCTTAAGATCTTTAACCACTTTCTTCCAAAGATGTTGATGAGTAACAAAACATTTTGATACATCATGGCCATGAGTTTTGCAATGATTGCAGAAGCGGAAGTTTTAAACTTCGACCTAATGGAAATATCCATATTTCTCGATCCAATCCACACCTCCTTAAATTTCTTTGTTACATCAATTTTAATAAGGATCCAAGCAATCGACAGATTTGGGCTGTGGTTTGATTTGCAAGGCTCTACCAAAATAGAGCTCACAACATGCAAGAATTGATAATTAACAAAGTGAACCCAAAGATTAGGTAAAGATAACCAAATCGATGCTATAGGAGATTCCTTTTTAATGTCATAAATGGAGTCCATTTAAGAATACACATTTGACAATTTTTATCCTAGTAAGATCGGAGAGCAAAGATAGGACTATAATCAAGGTCATTAGATAATTTAATCAACACTTGTCTACCATCTAGTAAACCAATCGAAAAAAACCCCAGAAAGAATCAAATCATGATAGAAAAACTAAATTTCCTCAATACTAGGATACCGAAAAGAAAATTTTCCCATCAAAATATCCGCATAAGGCTCAACCAATTTTTTAATATCCAAGTTAGAGCACATAATAGCTGAAACACATTTGAAGGTTGTATGAACCAGGTTTAAAGAAAGATCAGAAGAAGTTGAAGAATCCTTACCATATAAGGCATCTTTGAAGGATTTAGAGGCAAAAGGTTTAGCTATACCCAAAGAATCGGAAGCCCGAGTCAGAGCAACAAGACAATTTGGTTCTCACTAAGTATTTGCAAAACCCGATGCCATGGCAATGTGAGTCACTATAGCAGAGGGGGGGGGTGTTGGTTGGGTGATATTAAAAATTTTAAAAGTTAAATCTTAAATTTTAAGTTTTAATAAAATTAATTTTGATTTTATAATGACAAGATACAATTGCAACAAAACATGAATAAATTAAAGTAAAGAGACAATAGGCACACAATTTTTTGTGGTTGAAACTCTAAAATGGGCCTCGTCCATTTCCACCCCTAGCTAGGAATCCACTAAATGCAAAATAACTTATAAATAGTACTCTCCTATAAGGGAGTACAACCCTACATAATATGTACTCTCCACAAGGTGAGTAAAACCAATATAAATTTTTATAGCACAAAAAGAATAATACAAAATAAAAAATTTTGATAAAATAAATCTCTCACAAATATAACAAGCTATCCAATTCAAAAAATGATCACAACTTATAAACGATCACTTACAACTTAAAAATTTTGGCATGATAAAATGCTCACTTAATATTGATAAGAAATACTAAAATAAATATCTTAAAGTGATCTTACTAGGATGTTTATGTTATTACAATTTGGAGAGTAATATAAAAATGATTTCAAAATAAATTCACAATATTCTTTTGCATAATAAAATAAATTTCAGCAAGGAATAATTTATTATATTTTAACCAAAAAGATGCTTTTAAATAATGCAAATGATCACGAAATACTTAAATAAAACATTATTAAGGTAATTATTTTGTAAAAATATCTATAATTTGTAAATCAATACTAATGAAATTAATATTAACATATGCTTCAAAACATGATCTAATAAAATGATGTCTAATTTCTAAGCTTGGTTTATGAGAGATAGGATTTTTTGGTCAAACTAATCTAGTATTGTCACACTAAACTAGAATGTGATCTTCCTTAATACCAAAATCTTCTAATTGTTGCTTTAAAAAGGACACAGCAACATAACTACATGATTATGTACTTTGATGATAGTGGATAAAGCTACAAAATTTTATTTCTAGATGACCAAGAACAAGCTATGATCCAAAATGACATGTGCTTGATGTGCTTTTCTATCTACTTTGATTCCACAAAATCAACATTAAAATAAGCAACCAAATCACATGATAAAGAATTTTTATTATACCATAAACTAACTAGTAGTTATCAAATTTAAAAGATAGCTTATTCTATTAAATGAGATTATTTTGAGTTGGCTAAAATGAGCACACAAATAAATAGAAAAAAATATCGACTACTAGTAAAGGTATAAAAGTGAACCTATCATACTCTATAAAGTTTTTGATCACAGATTTTCTAATTTAGCTAAATCAATTTTGTAGATGGGCTCATATTTTACTAGATTTATATCTTTTCATTTCAAACCTCTCAAGCAATTCATTTTTTACTTAGTTTGATAGATGAATGTTCCATTTTCTTGTTGCTTCATAGACCTAAGAAAAAAATTAAGTTCTCCCATCATACTCATTTCAAACTCTTTAGACATCAAAGATGAGAACTCATGGCACAATGATTCATTTTGTACTTCTAAATAATATATCATCTACATAAACTTGTACCATAATCAAATCATCATCTACACTTAAAGAATAATTCTACCCTTTCTAAATTCATGATCTATCAAAAGTTAAAATCATATAATGAAATTTTAAACCATATAGGCTTTCATTAATTTATACACATAATTTGGACAATCAAGGCTCTCAAATCTAGGTTGTTGCATTACAAATAATTATTGGTCAATAAATCCATTCAAAATTTCACTCTTCACATCCATTTGAAAAAGTTTAAAATCTAAAATAAGCATAAGCAAGGAGTAACCTAAGCTTCTAGTCTTTCTAGAAAGATTCTTCAAAATCTATACCTTTAACTTGTGTGTACCCTTGTGCAACTAACCTAGCTTTATTTCTTTACAATCTCTTATTCCTAAGACCCATTTTGTTCCAATGACATTTTGATCTTGGGGTCTTGGGACTAATTCCCCATTATTTCTTAAAATTGATTCAACTCCTCTTCCATGAAATAATCAAAATTATCTTTTAATGCTTCTTCTAAATTTTTAGGTTCAACCTCACATAAAATGTTGAATGATCTACAACCTCTCTATGTCTTACATCTAACTCCTTTTGAAAGATCTCTATAATTAGTTCTTTGGATGATTTTTTATTTATTTTCATTCTTTAAGCAATGAATCATCCACATTATCTTCTAAAGATATTTTCTTAAAATCATCCATCTCTTCATCAATCACTTCATTTCTAATGGGATCAATTAAATTTTCATCAAAATAACATATATTGATTCTTTTATACAATCATTTTTTCTCTTATTGAAAACTCTATAAATCTACTAGAAAAGTGTATCTTAAAATACCATCATCGATTTGCAATTAAACTTACCTAAATGCTCTTTTCTATTATTCAAAATAAAGCATTTACATCCAAATACATGAAAGTGTTGATAGGCTTCTTTCCAAAAAAATAATTCATAAAATTTCTTCTTCAAAATTGGTGTAAAATAAATCCTATTCATCATAATAATGTAGTATTTTCTTACGAAAATATTTTGGCAATTTATACTCATCAAGCATAGATCTACTTAATTCAATTAATATTTATTTTCTCTCTACTACTCCATTTTGGGGTGTTCTAGTAGAAATCATGTATAATCCCATGTTCATCCAATAATCCTCAAATAATTTATTTTCAAATTCTCCACCATGATTAGTTTGAACCTATTAATCAAAAGGCCTTGTTCTCTTTGAATATATTTAGAAAACTTTTTAAACTCACCAAAACATCATCCTTGTAAGTTACAAATAAAACCCAAATACATTTAGAGAAATCATCAATAATCACAAAACCATAATTTTTCCACCTAAGCTAGTGCTTTGGACCAAATAAATCCATGTGCAATAATTCTAGAGGTCTAGAAGTAGAAACAATATTTTACTTTTAAATGAGCTTCAGAATGCTTTGAACATGCATCACAAACATAGTTTGAATGAAAATTTAATTTAAGCAATCCAACTACTAAATCAAGTTTGGAAATTTTATTAAGTGTGTGCATGCTAATATGATATAGTCTTTTAAACCATAACCATATATCATCATGAGTGCTTTTAAAACAAAGTAAATTCAAATTCACATCATGAAATCTATCTAAATCAATGACATAAATATTTGTATATCTTTGTCTACTAACAAAATTTTCATTACTTTTTTATAATCAATATGATGCATGGAATACATCAAACCTTTATCACATAATTGACTAATAGAAATTAAATTATGTTTTAATCCTTCTACTAGAAAAACTTTATCTAAAGTGATAGTATTCTTACAAATAGAACCAATGCATGATCTTTATCTCCATATGTAATAAATCCTCCATCACTTGATTCTAAGTTGTGAATTTATCTTTATCTCTATCTATGTCTTGAACATCCTTGTCAACCACATGCCTTATTTTACTTTGAAGGCATTCCTAAAGAAACTCACATGTTAACTTTGGAACCAAACATGTTTGGGTTCTAAATTTGAAATAGAATGCATGGTTTGTGTAGTCTTACCTTTTGGTACCACACATGATTGCTTAGTTTTATAATTTACATGCATAGTAATCAAATGAAATATGCCCTTTTCTATCACAATAGTTGCACCAAACATTAGTGTTTGCATATGACTTAGCACGATAATTATAAGGTTTATGAGTGGGATGTGTATGATGCAAATAATTTTTATTAAATGTTTTTCTTGATGAAGTATTATAATGAACTTGTGATTTCAAACATAATTCTAATCTTTCTTTTAACAAGATATTCTCTCTTTCAAGTTTACATACAAGTAATGAACAATTTAATAAAGAAGTATTTTTACTTTTAAATTAGCACATTCATTTTTTAAATCACAAAATGCATCTAAATTTTTGTGTTCTTTTTCTAAGGTTTTGTATTTTCTTTTAATTTTTATATTCTATAACTAAATTATTAAAAGCATCATTTAATTCATCATAATATATATCATTACATACCTCTTGAGAATCTAAATTGATTCTCCATTTTCCATAAGACATATGTTGACCTCTTCATCATGAGCAATGATTCATTTGAATCTAGATTATAAAGCCGTCTTCTTTTCTTATGGTACTTTTTTCTCTTTCATATTTTTTCTTTTCACATCAATCTCTTTCTTCTTTGATTCAACAAGTTCTGGACAATCACCTCTTATGTGTCCAGGCTTTTTACAATGGTAGCAAATGATCCCTTCATCTGTAAAAAAATTCTTAGTTTGAAATTTATAATTTTTTTACCTTGGATTCTTCTTACTTAGCAAGTTCCAAAGCCTTTCGGATAACATGACCATCATCACTATCACCATGAGCTTGAGGTGTTATGCTCATCATATCATCAACTTGTAATGTAAATTTTCTTTTCTCCTTCATCCATTTCTTGAGTTAACCATTTTATCCCAGCAATAACTTTATTAATGTGATATCAAAAAACCCAAAAGCTAATCAAGTGGATAAGTAGATAAATCCTTAGCTTCATTAATAGCCGTTACTTTAGCTTCCCATTCTTTTGGAAGACATCTAAGAATCTTATAGACTAAGTTTTGATTCCTATATATTTTTCTAAGAGAATGCAATGTGTTAATTATTTTCATGAATCTGGTATACATATCAAAAATAAAATTAGAAGGAGACATATGAAATAACTCATATTCATGAACAATTCAATTTATGTGAGCATCTCTAACTTCACTAGTTCCTTCATAAGTTAGAATTAGTTTATCCCATTTTTCTTTTGCTTAACATAGAAATTTTCATATAATCATCAGTAATAAAACATGTAAAGTATCACAAGAAGCATTTAATTCATCAAGTCCTCTTTTAGCTATAGACCATTCAATTTTTCTACTTTAATGCCATTTACTTCTATTGTGGGTGTATGATACTGATGGGTCAACATATACCACATGCATGCATCTTGATAAAATGTCTTCTCTATTTTTACAATAATTAAATGGTTTTCTTATCTAAAGTGGAGGTCTATGAGTGGATTGTCCCTCATAGTGAACCCTTTGGGAAACCTTGTGCCATAGTGAAAGATCTACTCTTGATTATAAAAGAATAGCTCATAATGAGTCACTATAGCACCAAGATGGTTATAATAAGATATTAAAAACTTTAAAGTTAAATCTTAAATTTTAAGTTTTAATAGAAAATTAATTTTTAATTTTATAATGATAAGATATAATTATTAATTTAATAAAAAAAATACAATAAAGTAAAGTGAGACAATTGGCACAAAATGTTTATGTTTGACCAAACTCAAACAGACTACTTCCACTTTAAATTTAATCCATAAATAAAATAAGCACAAATTCTTTCTATAAGGTGTGAGTACAACCCTACAACAATATGTACTCTCTACAAAGGACCAATTAAATATAAATTTTCCATAAAGAAAATACAAAAAATAAAATTTTGATAAAATAAATCTCTCAAAATATACCAAATATCCAATTCAAAAATGATCTCACAACATATAAATGATCACTTACAACTTAAAATTTTGGGATAAATTGCACTTAATATTGATAAGAAATAATAAAATTAATATCTTAAAGTGATCTTACTAAGATGTTATTGTTATTATAATTTGGAGACTAATGTAAAAATGATTTCAAAATAAATTCATAGTATTCTTTTGCATAATAAAAGAAATTTTAGCAAGGAATAATTTATTATATTTTAACCAAAAAGGTGCTTTCAATTAATGTAAATGATTACAAAATACTTGAATAAAATTAGTATATGATAGATCTAAGTAGGCTAGTAAGCTTTAAATTGAAAAAAAGATATCTAGCAAATATGAAAATAATTTCAGCACAATAAATTAATTTGAAATGCCTGAAATATACTTCTAAAATAGATCTAAAAATAAATGAACTTTCAAAATAAGACTAATGAAGAAATATTTCAAGAAACCAAAAGGAATTTGTAGGAATTTAAAAAATTTCAACAAGTTGAAATAGATCTTACAAACTATCACAGAGTTTTTCACAAAAAAAAAATGATTGAGAAACTTTCATGTGAAAATAATGTCAAAGACAAATCCACCAAAAGTATAAATTAGAAAGAATAAATAGATGGTGAAAATAGCATGAAAAAAAAGGATTGATCAAGAAAACAAACTCAAGTAATTTGAGAAAGCTTGCTTAGTTGAAGATGTTAAACTTCCACACCAAGGATTTGATCTTGCAATATTTTGAGAACACTTGGAAGGAAAATCTAAGAAATTTTCTCTTAGATTTCTTTGGAAGGTTTTGAATTTGAATGAGGAATGCTTTCATGAAGAGAATCTATTTATAGGCAAGGTTATTTTGAATTATTTCAAATATTATATTCTAATCATGTTATCATCTAATAATTTAATAGTCAATAAAAATATAATTTATATTAAATAAATATTAAATTCAAATCCAAAATTTGGCTATTCACATGGGCAAGACAAAAATAATCAAACATGGCTCTTAATATATTCAAAGCACGTAGCATGCATTCATTATTAAAATTAGCTAATGTTTGAAAAGTCATAGTAAATTCAATTTTAATTAAACGTGGGCCATGTAACATTTTAAATTAAAGGAAAGAATTCCAAGGAATCCATTGGATATGAAATCAGATATAGATTCCTTGATTATAAAATGACTTTGGCTAAAATAAATTTCATATATTTTTGTTAATTTTAGAATATGATATTTAAATATTATGATATAATTTATATATAATCATACATATGTTAGTTATCATATAACCTTCAAATTAAATTAAAATAGTTAATTATATTAAGTAAATAAAATAATTACACTTAATAGTCATAATTTATTATCATTTATTATTTTGATAATTCAAATGCTATGTACAAAACATATAATTGAATGCTAATTAGATAGAGATTTATATAAATTAACCTCATTAAAAGATATATCTTAAACAAATTGTGAGCAAATGAACACATATGAATTGTTAAGTTGTGAGCAAATTGATTCATGCAAATGAACTCATATGAATTTCTAAGATAGTTATAAATGCATATAACCTCAAATATTGTATCTTGAGCTTAACATTATCCATTTTGATCTATCTTTCATTCTTCTACTCTTACAATTTCCTCAAACATATTGTCAGATGTATTGGATATGTAATTAGCAATTGATATATCTTAAACACATTAAAGCATTCATTAAAACATCCAAGCATTCATTTGTTATCATTAAAATTGATCGAATTGAACATGAAATCATTAAAGCAAAAAATGTATGAAACAAGGATCGATAAGGTAGAAGATCAAAAACTAGAAAAATTTGGAAAACAAACAAAAAGAGAATGAGAGAAAGGATTCAAATTATTGAAGCTTGGAGGAAGGGTCAGGATGGGTTAGGTTTAGGTTTTTTAATTATTAGTTTAGTTTAGTTAGTTTTTTAGATTTAGGGATTTAAGTTTTTATTATTTTTTCTTTTTAGTTATTTATTATTTATTATTTTTTTTATTTTTTGGTTTAGTTTAGTTATAATTATTGGGTTTAAGGTTTGTTTTAGGGAGGCGTTTGGGTGATTTATGAGTTTTTTTGAGTTTTTTTTTTGTTTATTTTTTTAGTTATTGGGTTTTATTTTTTGTTTTCTTTTATTAATTTAATTTTTTAGGTTTAGGTTGTTTTTATTAGTTTTAGTTTTATTTAGGGGTTTTTATTATTTTTATTTTAGTTTATTTTATTAGTCAGGAGGGAGGGGGTTTTAAGGTTCAGGTTTTTCTTAGTTTTATTAGTTAGGTTTTTATGTTTTATTTTATTTATTTTAGTTTTTTATTAGTTTGATTAGTTTTTAATTTTTTTAGGTTTTAGGTTTAGGTTTAGTTTTAGTTAGGTTTTTCTTAACTTATTAGTTTATTATATTATTAGTTTTTTGTGTTTAATTAATTTAGTTTATTATTTTTTTTTTTTTGGAGGGGGGGAGTTTTGATTTTTATTATTGTGTTTAGGTTTAGTTTTTTTTAAGGTTTAGGTTTTTAATAGGGTTTTAGTTTAGTATTAATTTTTTAGTTTAGTTTTAGTTTTTAGTTTTATTTTATAATTTTAGTTAGGGTTTAGTTGGGTGTGGAGGTTAGTTTAATTTAGTTTTTTTACTTTAGTTTTAATTTTTTAGTTAGGGGTTTAGGGTTAATTTTAGGTTTTAGCAATTTTAGGGTTTAGGATTTTTTAGGGTTTAGGATTTTTTTTAAATTATGTAAATAGTTTAGGTTTATTTAGTTTATTATATTTTATAGTTTATTCATTATTTTATTTAGTTTAGTATTTATTTTATGTTTATTTATTAGTTTAGGTTTTTTTTATTTTAGTTTATTTAGTTTAGTTATATTTTTTTAAGTTTAGGTTTTATTTTTTTTTTATTAGGTTTAGGGTTTAGGGTTTAGATTTAGGTTATTATTATTTGGGTTTAGTTTAGGGTTTTATTATTTAGGGTTTAGGTTTAGGTTTATTGGTTTAGGTTTAGTTTTTAGGTTAGTTTAGGGTTAGGTTTAGTTTGTGTTTTTTTATTTTAATTTTTTATTTTTTAAGTTTAGTAGTTCATGTTTATTTAGTTTATGTTTTATTTATTTTAATTTATTTTATTTTATTAATTTAGGTTTTTTTTTATTTATTTTATTTTAGGTTTTTTTATTTTTTATTTTATTTTTATGTTTATGTTTAGGTTTAGGTTTATATTTTTAGTTTAGTTTTATTTTTATTTTATTTTTGAGGTTTAGGTTTTTTTTATGTTTAGGTTTATGTATTTACTTTATTTTTTTAGGTTTAGGTTTTAGGTTTTTATTTTATGTTAACTTTTAGGTTTTATTTTTTAGTTTAGTTTTGGTTTATTTTTTAGTTTATTTTATTTTATTTTTAGGTTTAGGTTTATTTATTTTAGTTTATTTTATTTTTGTTTAGGTTTAGGTTTATTTTATTTTTATTTTAAATTTGGTTTATTTTTTTTTATTTTAGGTTTATTTTTTAGGTTTAGGTTTTTATTTAGTTTTTATTTTATTTAGGTTTTTAATTTTTTTAGCTTAGTTTAGGTTTTTATTTATTTTATTTTACTTTCATTTTAATTTTTTTATTTTCTTTTCTTTTTTGGTTTAAGTTTATGTTTAGGTTTTAGTTTATATTTTTATTTTATTTTTTTTAAGTTTTTTATTTATTTTATTTTAGGTTTTATTTAGTTTAGGTTTAGGTTTAACTTTTTTTTAGTTTAGGGTTAGTTTAGGGTTTTTTAGTGTTTGGGGTTTAGGTTTAGGTTTATTTTAGGTTTAGGTTTAGGTTTAGGTTTAGGGTTTATTTTAGGGTTTAGTTTAGGTTTAGGTTTTAGGTTTATTTCTTAGGTTTAGGTTTAGAGTTTTTTGATTTTTTTTTTAACAAATTTCATTTTTATTTATTTATATTTTATTTTATTTTTTATTTTAGAGCATGCATTTTTATTAGAACCATCTTTATAGGTTTTATTATTATTTTTTTATTAGTTTTTTATTTATTTATTTTTTATTTTTTATTATTTTATAGGTTTATTTTATTTTTTTTATTTTTATCTAGGTTAGTTGACATTGATGTTCTTTCCATCAAGGTTTTTCTTATTCTTAGGATTCAGGATTATTAAGTTTTAGGATTTAGGTTTAGTTTTTAATTTATGCAGTTACTTTAGGTTTAGGTTTAGGGTTTGAAGTTTAGAGTTTATAGTTTAGGGTTAGCATTTAGGGTTTAGGGTTTAGGGTTTACAGTTTAGGGCTTTAGGGTTTATTCTTTTAGAGTTTAGGGTTTAGGGTTTTATAGGGTTTAGGGTTTAAGCTTTAGGTTTAGGGTTTAGCATTTAGGGTTTATGGTTTTTTTAAATTATGTAAACTAGATGATTTATGTTTTTAGTTTATCCTTTATTTATTTTAGTTTATTTTAATTTCTAATTTAAATTTTTTATTTTTATAAAGTTCAATATATTTATTTTAGTTTAGGTTTCTTACTTTAGTTTATTTTTAGGATTTAGTTTAGGCCTAGGTTTACTTTTTAGTTGATTTTTATTTATATTTTATTTAGTTTACGTTTTATTATTTATTTTTTTAGTTTAGGTTTAGGTTTTTATTTTATTTATTTAGGTTTAGGTTTTAGGTTTTTATTTTATATTAATTTTTAGGTTATATTTTTTAGTTTAGGTTTTGGTTTTATTTTAGTTTATTTTATTTTGTTTAGATTATATTTAGGATTAGATTTAGTTCATTTTAGGTTTAGGTTTTATTTATTTTAGATTAGTTTATTTTAATTTAGGTTTTGGTTTATTTTATTTTTATTTTAGATTTTGGTTTTTTTAATTTAGGGTTTACGTTTTATTTTTTCCTTTATTTTTTAGGTTTGTTTTTAAGGTTTAGGTTTTTATTGAATTTTAATTTAATTTTATTTTAAGTTTATTTTTTAATTTTCGTTTAGTTTTATTTCATTTAGGTTTTATTCTTAGGTTTATTTTATTTTTAGTTTTGTTTAGGCTTTTATTTATTTTATTTTAGTTTATTTCTATTTATTTTATTTTATTTTATTTTTAGGTTTAGGTTTTATTTTACTTTATTATTTTATTTTATTTATTTTAATTTTAGTTTTATTTAGTTTTAGGTTTTTTTTAGGTTTTAGTTTAGGGTTTAATTTAGGGTTTCAAGTTTAGGGTTTAGGGTTTTAGGGTCTAGGGATTAGGGTTAGGGTTTAATGTTTAGGGTTTAGGGTTAGTTTAGGGTTTAGGGTTAGATTAGGGTTTAAGGTTAGTTTAGGGTTTAGGGTTTAGGGTTTAGTCTTTAGGGGGTAGGATTTTTAGGATTTAGGGTTTAGGGTTAGTTTAGGGTTTAGGGTTTATGGTTTTTTGGTTTAGTGTTTAGGGTTTAGGGTTTAGGGTTAGGGCTTAGGGTTTAGTATTTTTTTATGACTTAGGTTAGTTTATTTTTTATTTAGGGTTTAGTTTATTATTTTATGGTTTAGTGTATTTAGTTTATTAAGTTTATTAAGTTTATTTTTTAGGTATATTTATTTTAATTTATTTTAGTTTATTAAGTTTATTTTTTAGTTTTGGGTTTAGGTTTAGGTTTTTATTAAGTTTATTTTTTATTAAGTTTATTAAGTTTATTAAGTTTATTTTAATCCTGGTAGGTTTAGGTGTATTTAGTTTATTAAGTTTATTTTTTATTTATTTTAGTTTTATATTTTTTAATTTTATTTAGTTTATTTTATTTAGTTTAGGGTTTAGGTTTAGTTTATTTTGGGTTTAGGTTAAGGTTTTATTTAATTTAGTTTAGTTTATTTTAGTTTAGGGTTATGTTTATTTTATTTTATTTATTTTGGGTTTAATTTTTTTTTTAGTTTAGGTTTAGGTTTATTTTTGTTTTTATTTTTTATGTTTATTTTTGGTTTAAATTTTGATTTTATTTTTATTTTATGTTAGGTTTATTTTATTTAGTATTTTATGTTTAGGTTATTTATTTTTAGTTTAGTTTAGGTTTTATTTATTTTATTTTAGTTTAGTTTTTATTTTTTATTTTATTTTATTTTTTATGTTTAGTTGGTTTTAATTTAGGTTTTAATTTATTTTATGGTTTAGGTTTTTACTTATTTTATTTTAGGTTTTTTTAGTTTAGATTTATGATTTTAGATTTTTAGGGTTTACAATTTTTTAGTTTAGGGTTTAGGGTTTAGGGTTTAGGGATGTAGGTTGTAAGTTTTTTGGTTTAGGGTTAGGGTTTTAGGGTTTTCAGTTTAGGATTTAAGGTTTAGGGTTTAGGGTTTTAAGGCTTAAGGCTTAGGGTTTAGGGTTGTATGTTTAGGGTTTAGGGTTTATTTTAGCGTATAGGGTTTAGGGTTAGGGTTATATTATTTATTTTATTTTTTTAGGGTTTAGGGTTATAGGTTTAGTTAGGTTTAGGGATTAGGTTTAGGGTTAGTTTTATTGTTTAGGGTTTAGTTTTAGGGTTTAGTGTTTATGGTTTTGGATTTAGGGTTTTTATTTTTTTAAATTAGTAATTAGGTTTAGGTTTATTTAATTTATTTAGTTTATTTATTTTAGTTTATTTAATTTTTTTAGGTTTATTTTTTTATTTTTATTTAGTTTTATTTATTTATTTTAGTTTAGGTTTTTTATTTTAGTTTATTTTCTAGGTTAAGGTTTAGGTTTATGTTTATTTTTATTTTATTTTTTTAGGTTTAGGTTTTATTTTTATTTTTTTAGGTTTGGTTTAGGTTATTATTATTATTATTATTATTTATTATTATTATTATTATATATATATATATATATATATATATATATATATATATATATATATATATATATATATATATATATTTAGGTTTTATTTTATTTTATATTTAGGTTTTATTTTTTTTAGTTTAGGTTTAGGTTAGTTTTTATTTTATTTTTTATTTTTTTAGGTTTACATTTTAGGTTTTATTTTTTAGTTTTATTTTAGCTATTATTTTTTTTTTAATTTAGGTTTAGGTTCATCTTTTGTTTATTTTATTTTATTTAGTTTAGGTTTAGGTTTAGGTTTAATTTATTTTAGTTTAGGTTTAGGTTTTATTTTAGTTTAGTTTTTTTTTTATTTTAGGTTTAGTTTTATTTTATGTTTAGGTTTTTTTTTTAGTTTAGGGTCTAGGTTTTATTTTTTATTTATTTTTTTGGTTTATTTTATAGGTTTTATTTTTTGTTTAGTATTTATTTATTTTATTTTAGGTTTATTTTAGTTTTATTGTAGGTTTATTTTTTATTTTATTTAGGTTTTTCATTTGTTTGGTTTAGTTTAGGTTTTTATTTATTTTATTTTAGTTTAGTTTTTATTTTTATTATATTTTCTTTTTAGGTTTAAGTTTAGGTTATAGTTTTAGTCAGGTTTTTATTTTATTTTAATTTGGTTTAGGTTTTCTTATTTATCATAGGTTTAGGATTTTAGCTTTTTAGGGTTTAGGGTTTAGGTTTTAGGTTTATTTTTAGTTTATTTTATTTTATTTAGTTTAGGGCTTAGGATTAGTTTATTTTAGGTTTAGGTTTATGTTTTATTTATTTTAGGTTAGTTTATTTTAGTTTAGGTTTAAGTTTATTTTAGGTTTAGGTTTTATTTAGTTTTATTTTATTTATTTTAGGTTCATTTTATTTTTTATATTATTTAGTTTTTTATTTTTAGTTTTTTTTATTTTAGGTTTATTTTATTTTTTTTACTTACTTTAGGTTTTTTATTTATTTTATTTATTTTACATTTTATTTTATTTTATTTTATTTTTTAGGTTTAGGTTTAGGTTTATGTATAGGTTTAGGTTTTAGTTTAGGTTTTTCTTTTTATTTTTTATTTAGTTTATGTTTAGGTTTTTATTTATTTATTTTATCTTTAGGTTTTTCTTTAGTTTAGTTTAGATTTTTAGATTTTAGTGTTTAGGGTTTGATTTAGGGTTTAGGGTTTAGGGTTAGGTTTAGGGTTTAAGGCATATGGTTTATGGTTTTTTTATTCTTATTTATTATAAATTTAGTACATTTGTATTAGGTTTATTTAGTTTATTTTATTTTTTTTATTTAGGTTTATTTTTTATTTAGTTTAGTTTATTTATTTTAAACTTTTTTTATTTTACTTTAATTTTTAGGTTTAGGTTTAGGTTTAGGTTTATTTTTTTAGTTTAGTTTTATTTTTATATTATTTTTTAAGTTTAGGTTTTTTTTTTTATTTGTAGGTTTAGGTTTAGGTTCTTATTTTATTTTTTTAGGTCTAAGTTTTAGGTTTTTATTTTAGGTTTATTTTTAGGTATTATTTTTTAGTTTAGGTTTAGGTCCATTTTTAGTTTATTTTATTTTATTTAGTTTAGGTTTTTGTTTAGGATTAGTTTATTTTAAGTTTAGGTTTAGGTTTATTTACTTTAGCTTAGGTTTAGGTTTATTTTATTTTATTTTAGGTTTAGGGTTTTTTTTTCTTTTAGGTCTAGGTTTTATTTATTATTTATTTTAGGTTTATTTTTTTAGGTTTATTTTTTTTTTTTAGTGTTTATTTATTTTATTTTATTTTAGGTTTATTTTATTTTTATTTTAGTTTAATTTATTTTTTTTAGTTTAGGTTTATTTATTTTTTATTTTATTTTTATTTTTTTATTTATTTTTTGGTTTAGATTTTATGTATTTATTTTATTTTAGCTTTTTTTTTTAGTTTAGGTTTAGGTTTTAACTTTTTTTAGCATTTAGGGTTTAGGGTTTAGGTTTTAGGTTTTATTTTAGGTTTTTATTTTTTTAGGTTTTATTTTTTAGTTTACATTTATATTTTTTTTAGTTTATTTTATTTTATGTAGTATAGGGTTTAGGTTTATTTTATTTTTGGTTTAGGTTTAGGTTTTATTTATTTTAGTTTAGGTTTAAGTTGATTTTATTTTATTTATTTTTTATTTTTATTTTAGGTTAAGTTTTTATTTTTTAGTAGGGTTTATGTTTTATATTTGATTTATTTTTTTAGGTTTTATTTTTAAGCTTATTTCATAGGTTTAGGTTTTTGTTTAGTTCTTATTTTATTTTATTTTAGGTTTATTTTATTTTTATTTTACATTTAGTTTTTATTATATTAGGTTTCTTATTATTATTTAATTTTTTAGTTTTAGTTTAGGTTTTTATTTTATTATATTATTTTATTTTATTTAGGTTTAGATTATTTATTTATTTTATTTTTCAATTTTATTTACTTTAGGTTTAGGTTTATAGGGTTTAGGGAATAGGGTTTGGGGCTTACAGGTTAGGGTTGTAGGTTTAGGGATGTACGTTTAGTAGGTTTTAGGTTAGTTTTATGCTTTAGGGTTTAGGATTTAAAGTTTAGGTTTGAGTTTTTTTAAAATTGTGAGCAGATAGGTTTAGGTTTATTTAGTTTATTTTTTTATTCATTTTAGTATATTTTTTTTTTATTTTATTTAGGATTATTTTTTATTTTATTTAGTTTAGATTATTTCTTTTATGTTTATATATTTTAGATTAGGTTTTATGTTAGTTTATTTTATAGGTTTAGGTTTAGGTTTATGTTTATTTTTTATATTTATGTTTAGCTTTAGGTTTCTATTTTATTTGTTTTAGGTTTAGATTTTAGGTTTTTATTTTAGGTTTATTTTTAGGTTTTATTTTTTAGATTAAGTTTAGGTTTATTTTTGTTTATTTTATTTTATTTAGTTTAGGGTTTAGGTTTAGTTTATTTTAAGTTTAAGTTTAGGTTTGATTTATTTTAGTTTAGGTTTAGGTTTATTTTATTTTGTTTATTTTAGGTTTAGGTTTTTTTTTTTTTTTGGGTTTAGGTTTTACATTCATTTATTTTAGGTTTTATTTTAGGTTTATTTTTTAGGTTTAGGTTTTATTTAGGTTTATTTTATTTTATTTTATTTTAAGTTTATTTTATTTTTTATTTTATGTTTATCTTTTATTTTATTTAGGTTTTTATTTTTAGGTTTATTTTATTTTTTTGGTTTAGTTTAAGTTTTATTTATTTTAACTTATTTTAGTATTTATTTTTTATTTTATTTTATTTTTACATTTAGGTTTAGCTTTATGTTATAGTTTATGTTTTTATTTTATTTTATTTTTTTATTTTACTTAGGTTTAGGTTTTTTATTTAATTTATTTTTAGGTTTCAATTTTTAGTTTTTTACGATTTAGGGTTTAGTGTTTAAGGTTTGAGATTTGGGGTTTAGGGTTTAGGGTTTAGGGTTGTAGGTTTTAGGATTTAGTGTTTAGGGTTTAGGGTTTAGGGTTGAGGGTTTATGGTTTAGGGTTTAGTGTTTAGGGTTTAGGGTTTAGGTTTTATGGTTTTAAGGTTTAGGGTTAAGGGTTTAGGGTTGTAGGTTTACGGTTCAAGGTTTAGGGTTTAGGGTTAGTTTTAGGGTTTAGGGTTAGGGTTTTCTTTAATTTTAGGGTTTAGGGTTTTTTTTTTTTTTTTAGGAAACCCATGATCTGAGGTATTTTGCCAAGGTCCTTAAAGGATAAACTCCAAAACTACTTTCAAGAGCTACGATCTAAGGAGTAAATCCTCAACTAAGTACATCCAAAAGAAAACATTAAAGCAATCAAAAGATACAAGATGATTAACATAATAAGCTAAAAGATAAGGTCAATGCTCGATGTTTGTAAGAGTGCTTGGTAATATGGAGCAAACACGTAAGATAAAAGAGAGAAACACACAAAGTTATCATGAGAGAGATTAGAGCAGTTAAGATAAAACAGACAAAAAGATAAAAGGAAATAATATAATATGAGAATGATAATAAGGAAATGGGATAGAGAAGGCTCAGGCTCAATCACACGATGTTGGGGCAAATGCAAATATTTGCATCCAAACTTCAGCAGAAGGGTTACATCACATGAGCTACTACTGAACCAAATAGGAGTGAGAACATCACAGCCATCATAGCCAACAAACCTGTGAGAAGGAAGCACCCAGTTGTTGATATTCTTGTGAGCTTTATTACCTATAAACCTAAGCAAAATCATATCTAAAATATATAGTACTAGAGTGAAGGATAAGGAGTCTCATTCAAGAAAATTATCATCAATATAGCCATCTTGACATGAGAATACATAAACATAAGTGAGTGAGTCATCTTAGCGAATCTCACGAATAGCCATGTTGAAAGGAATTAGTTGACATATAATCCCTCCATAAGAAAATTACGAGGAGACAACTATGAAAATGTTAAATAAATGAGCTATAATTAACACCATCCCAATCACATGATATGTAAATGAATTTTTTGGTAGAGAAAATAGCCGAAATAATCCCTTATTAATGTCTGAGAAAGCAATAGTAAAGAAAGACGGTAGCTCAACACGGGGAATGAGCGCAATACGAGTTAAGAGAAAACGGTTAGAGCGGCGGCTCCATATGACATTGAACCACCATTCAAGTAATGCTCAATAATCAATCCAAAGAACAAAGGCGACAAAGGCAAAAACCTCCAAGATGAGGGGACTAAAGTGGCCATAATACCATTATTTGAATAGGCGCTCATGAACCAACCGGTCAAAAAAAAGTAGCGGTGATCTGTCGAGAAAATAGGAGATAAATTGCGCAATCAAAGCTAAGACAACCAAATAGCTAATCAACAATGGAACCCTTATAAGAAAAATTCAACAAGTGAATTGAAATGAGTCTCAACATTAAAATCTAGAAAATAGCAAGTTTGACAACATCAAGATAGGAAGATACATCAAATTGGCCATAAAACTCCTCAATCAGAGTAGACATGGAAATAGTAGATAAACCAAAAAATTAAACATATAAACAGTTATCCTGAAGGTAGTAAAATAGGGCAATCACCAAAACCCTCACCAAGACTGATTGCAGAACATCTTTGGCTTGAGACCACAATTCTACAAAACATAGAAAGAGCCAAGCGAGGAGACAAGGAAAACAAAAGATAAATCTCAAGACAAGAGACAACCAAAATAGCAAAACCAATTAGCTTCATGTTGCGACTCATCCGTAATAATCAAAGTTTGATAGAAAAGATGAAGTAAACAATAGCGAAAAGGTAGTTCAATGAATTCCAATGATAAGCATAAGAAAAGGCGGGAAGGTGATTCAAAGCAAAAACAACCAAGCAATCGGCATCAATGAGACTTCAACCAAATAATCCAAAGCCAGGGAGTAAGGTGGGTATTGATCGAGCGACCAACCAACAAGGTTAAAACCAACAAGCTAGCCAATATTCCACCCATAAACATATATAGATAAAGGAAAGGATAGATAATGAATATCTCCCCACCATAAGCCTTTATTGTAAGTGACATTGAAAATCGATCGGTGTCGAGGATGCTTATTCACTATAGTCCAATTACGCCAAGGGTAATGGATAACCAGAGGGTTTGTTAATAATTATGCATATAAGATAAATCATTGATTAATTCCAAGCATAACAAAGAAATGTGCTTCAAGTTATACTTATTCCAATCATAGCATAGGATAGGAGAACAATAGAAAGGAAAAGCAACAACATCCCAGGCAGCATGGACAATACTGTTAACACTCCCATTAGGAAAAGGGAGTATTACTAAGAAGGATATATAGTAAAAATTGTAAAAGTTCAAGGATTTTCCATCAGAGTAAGCAATCCCAGATGCACAATGATAGTCCCTTGAAAAACTCCAAAACCGATCATGGGAACCAAAACCGAGCAAAGTAATATTGAATAACACAATTCCATTCTGCAAAGAGATATTAGTGTAGATGGGATATCCCATATGAGGTTTAGGGTTTAGGGTTTAGGGTTTAGTTTAGGGTTTAGGGTTTAGGGTTTAGGGTTTAGGGTTGTAGGGTTTTAGGGTTTAGGGTTTAGGGTTTAGTTTAGGGTTTAGGGTTTAGGGTTTAGGGTTTAGGGTTTAGGGTTTAGGGTTTAGGGTTTAGGGTTTAGGGTTTAGGGTTTAGGGTTTAGGGTTTAGGGTTTAGGGTTTAGTGTTTATGGTTTTGGATTTAGGGTTTACTATTTTTTTTAAATTAAGTAACCTATTAGGTTCAGGTTTATTTAATTTATTTAGTTTATTTATTTTAGTTTATTTAATTTTTTTAGGTTTATTTTTTTTATTTTTATTTAGTTTTGTTTATTTATTTTAGTTTAGATTTTTTATTTTAGTTTATTTTCTAGGTTAGGTTTATGTTTATGTTTATTTTATTTTATTTTTAGGTTTAGGTTTTATTTTTATTTTAGGTTTAGGTTTAGGTTATTATTATTATTATTATTATTATTATTATATATATATATATATATATATATATATATATATATATATGTTTAGGCTTTAGGTTTTTAATTTAGGTTTATTTTTAGGTTTTATTTTTTTAGTTTAGGTTTAGGTTTAGGTTTTCTATTTTATTTTTATTTTTTTAGGTTTACATTTTAGGTTTTTATTTTAGTTTTATTTTTAGCTATTATTTTTTAATTTAGGTTTAGGTTCATCTTTTGTTTATTTTATTTTATTTAGTTTAGGTTTAGGTTTAGGTTTAATTTATTTTAGTTTTTGGTTTAGGTTTTTTTATTTTATGTTTAGGTTTTTTTTTAGTTTAGGGTCTAGGTTTTATTATTTATTTATTTTTTTGGTTTATTTTATAGGTTTTTGTTTTTGTTTAGTGTTTATTTATTTTATTTTAGGTTTATTTTAGTTTTATTGTAGGTTTATTTTTATTTTATTTAAGTTTTTATTTTTTTTGGTTTAGTTTAGGTTTTTATTTATTTTATTTTAGTTTAGTTATTATTTTTATTATATTTTCTTTTTAGGTTTAAGTTTAGGTTATAGTTTTAGTTAGGTTTTAATTTTATTTTAATTTGGTTTAGGTTTTTTTATTTATCATAGGTTTAAGATTTTAGCTTTTTAGGGTTTAGGGTTTAGGTTTTAGGTTTATTGTTAGTTTATTTTATTTTATTTAGTTTAGGGCTTAGAATTAGTTTATTTTAGGTTTAGGTTTATGTTTTATTTATTTTAGGTTAGCTTATTTTAGTTTAGGTTTAAGTTTATTTTAGGTTTAGGTTTTTATTTAGTTTTTATTTTATTTATTTTAGGTTCATTTTATTTTTATATTACGCTTAGTTTTTATTTTCCTCGAATTTTTTATTTTTTGGTTTATTTTATTTTTTCGCTTACTTTAGGTTTTTATTTATTTTATTTCACTTTACATTTTTATTTTTATTTTATTTTATTTTTAGGTTTAGGTTTAGGTTTATGTATAGGTTTAGGTTTTAGTTTAGGTTTTTTCTTATTTTATTTTTATTTAGATTATGTTTAGGTTTATTTATTTATTTTATCTTTAAGTTTTCTTTAGTTTAAGTTTAGATTTTTAGATTTTAGTGTTTAGGGTTTACGGTTTAGGGTTTAGGGTTTATGGTTGAAGGTTTAGGGTTTAAGGCATATGGTTTATGGTTTTTTTATTTTTCATTTATTATAAATTTAGTACATTTGTAGGCTTAGGTTTATTTAGTTTATTTTATTTTTATTTAGGTTTATTTTTTTATTTAGTTTAGTTTATTTATTTTAAACTTATTTATTTTACTTTAATTTTTAGGTTTAGGTTTAGGTTTAGGTTTATTTTTTTAGTTTAGTTTTATTTTTATATTATTTTTTAGGTTTAGGTTTTTTTATTATTTGTAGGGTTAGGTTTAGGTTCTTAATTTATTTATTTAGGTTTAAGTTTTAGGTTTTTATTTTAGGTTTACTTTTAGGTATTATTTTTTAGTTTAGGTTTAGGTTCATTTTTAGTTTATTTTATTTTATTTAGTTTAGGTTTTGCTTTAGGATTAGTTTATTTTAAGTTTAGGTTTAGGTTTTATTTACTTTAGCTTAGGTTTAGGTTTTATTTTATTTTTATTTTAGGTTTAGGGTTTTTTTCTTAGTTTAAGGTCTAGGTTTTATTTATTATTTATTTTAGGTTTATTTTTTAGGTTTAGGTTTTTATTTAGTGTTTATTCTATTTTATTTTATTTTAGGTTTATTTTATTTTTATTTTAGGTTTAGTTTTAATTTTATTTAAGTTTTAATTTTTTTTTTAGTTTAGGTTTTTATTTATTTTATTTTAGTTTAGATAATATTTTCTATTTTATTTTGTTTTTTGGTTTAGGTTTAGGTTTAGGATTTAGTTTATGTTTTTATTTTATTTTATTTTTTATTTAATTTTGGTTTAGATTTTATGTATTTATTTTATTGTTAGCTTTTGTTTAGTTTAGGTTTAGGTTTTTAACTTTTTAGCATTTAGGGTTTAGGGTTTAGGTTTTAGGTTTTTTTTTTAGGTTTATTTTTTAGGTTTTATTTTTTAGTTTGTTTTATTTTATGTAGTATAGGGTTTAGGTTTATTTTATTTTTTGTTTAGGTTTAAGTTTTATTTATTTTAGTTTAGGTTTAAGTTGATTTTATTTTGTTTATTTTATTTTTATTTTAGGTTAAGTTTTTATTTTTAGTCTAGGGTTTATGTTTTATATTTGATTTATTTTTAGGTTTTATTTTTAAGCTTATTTCATAGGTTTAGGTTTTTGTTTAGTTCTTATTTTATTTTATTTTAGGTTTATTTTATTTTTATTTTACATTTAGTTTTTATTATATTAGGTTTCTTATTATTAGCTTTATTTAATTTTTTAGTTTTAGTTTAGGTTTTTATTTTATTATATTATTTTATTTTATTTAGGTTTAGATTATTTATTTATTTTATTTTTCAGTTTTATTTACTTTAGGTTTAGGTTTATAGGGTTTAGGGTATAGGGTTTGGGGCTTACAGGTTAGGGTTGTAGGTTTAGGGATGTACGTTTAGGGTTTAGGTTTTACGGTTAGTTTTATGCTTTAGGGTTTAGGATTTAAAGTTTAGGGGTTTGAGTTTTTTTTTTTAAATTAGGTGAACCGGTAGGTTTAGGTTTATTTAGTTTATTTTTATTCATTTTAGTATATTCTATTTTTTATTTTTATTTAGGATTATTTTTTATTTTTATTTTGTTTAGATTATTTCTTCTATGTTTATATATTTTAGATTAGGTTTTTTATGTTAGTTTATTTTATAAGTTTAGGTTTAGGTTTATGTTTATTTTTTATATTTATGTTTAGCTTTAGGTTTCTATTTTATTTGTTTTAGGTTTAGATTTTAGGTTTTTATTTTAGGTTTATTTTTAGGTTTTATTTTTTAGATTAAGTTTAGGTATATTTTTGTTTATTTTATTTTATTTAGTTTAGGGTTTAGGTTTAGTTTATTTTAAGTTTAAGTTTAGGTTTGATTTATTTTAGTTTAGGGTTCGGTTTATTTTATTTTGTTTATTTTAGGTTTAGGTTTTTTTTTTTAATTTAGGGTTTAGGTTTTACATTCATTTATTTTTAGGTTTTATTTTTAGGTTTATTTTTTAGGTTTAGGTTTTTATTTAGGTTTTATTTTATTTTATTTTATTTTAAGTTTATTTTATTTTTATTTTATGTTTATCTTTTATTTTATTTAGATTTTTTATTTTTAGGTTTATTTTATTTTTTTGTTTAGTTTAAGTTTTTATTTATTTTAATTTATTTTAGTATTTATTTTTTATTTTATTTTATTTTTACATTTAGGTTTAGCTTTATGTTATAATTTATGTTTTTATTTTATTTTATTTTTTTATTTTACTTAGGTTTAGGTTTTTTATTTATTTTATTTTTAGGTTTTATTTAGTTTAGGTTTCAGTTTTTAGTTTTTTATGATTTGGGTTTAGTGTTTAAGGTTTGAGATTTAGGGTTTAGGGTTTAGGGTTTAGGGTTGTAGGTTTTAGGATTTAGTGTTTAGGGTTTAGGGTTTAGGGTTTAGGGTTTATGGTTTAGGGTTTAGTGTTTAGAGTTTAGGGTTTAGGGTTTATGGTTTTAAGGTTTAGTGTTTAGGGTTTAGGGTTGTAGGTTTACGATTCAAGGTTTAGGGTTTAGGGTTAGTTTTAGGGTTTAGGGTTTAGGGTTTAGGGTTAGGGTTTTCTTTAATTTATTTTAAGTTTAGTAAATTGGTAGGTTTTTATTTAGTTTATTTTTTATTTATTTTAGTTTATTTTGTTATTTAGGTTTATTTTTTATGTTTATTTATTTTAGTTTATTTTTGGAGTGTAATTTTAGTTCTAGAAGTTTTTAAGGTAGTGTTGTGATATTAGACGAACAAGTCATTAAAATGCAAAATGTGAATGTTCTAGGAATGCATCTGGCTTGTTGTGTGATAGAAAAGTACCACTTAAACTTAAGGGAAAATTTTATTAAATGGTGGTAAGACCTACAATGATTTATGGTGTAGAATGTTGGCTAATAAAAGAGAAGCATGAGACTAAGTTAAGTGTTGCAGAGATGAGGATGCTTAGGTGGATGAGTGGCTTTACTCTTTGAGATAACAACGAAATGTTTATTTTTGGGAAAAAGTTGGAGTAGCTCTAGTGGTAGATAAAATTTGAGAGAGTCGCCTTTGATGGTTTGGACGCATAAAGCGTTGGTCGTCCAATGACCCAGTTAGGAGAGTAGATGCATTAATATTGCCTTATGTTAAGAAAGGTAGAGGTAGACCTAAAACGTCATGGTTAAGATGTATAAAAAAATGAACTTAGTATACTTGAATTGAATGAGAATTTGACGTATAATAGAACACAATGGAGATAAAGGATTCAAGTGGCCGATCTCAGATAGTGGGATAATGGCTTGTTGTTGTTATTTTTCTTATTTATTTTAGTTTATTTATTTTATTTTAGTTTATTTTTTAGGTTTAGGTTTATCTTTTAGTTTATTTTTATTTTTATTTTATTTTTTAGGATTAGGTTTTATTTTTATTTTTAGGTTTAGGTTTAGGCTTTTATTTTTTTTTAGGTTTAGAATTTAGATTTTTTTTAGATTTATTTTTAAGTTTTATTTTTTATTTTAGGTTTAGGTTTATTTTTAGTTTATTTTATTTTATTTAGGGTGTAGGTTTAGGTTTAGGTTTTTCCTTAGTTTAGGGTTTAGATTTTATTATTTATTTATTATTAAGTTTTATTTTTAGGTTATTCTTTAGGTTTAAGTTTTTATTTAGTTTTTATATTATTTTATTTTAGATTTATTTTATTTTTATTTTAGGTTTTGTTTTTATTTTATATAAGTTTTTTATTTTTTTGGTTTAGTTTAGGTTTTTATTTATTTTATTTTAGTTTAATTTTTATTTTTTTATTTTTATTTAGGTTTAGTTTTATGTTACGATTTTACTTTATGTTTTTATTATAGTTTATTTTGGTTTAGTTTTTTATTTATTTTCTTTTTAGGTTTTATTTAGTGTAGGTTTAGCTTTTTAGCTTTTTTAGGGTTAAGGGTTTAAGGTTAATTGAGGGTTTATGGTTTAAGGTTTTTTAGGGTTTAGGATTTAGGGTTTAGGGTTTTTAGGGTTTAGGGTTCGGGGTCTAAGGTTTAGGTTTTAGGTCAAGGGTTTAGGTTTTTGTTTAAGGTTTGAAGTTTTTGGTTTTTGTTCTAACAGAGAACAAATTCAGATTCAACATTTCTTCTTTACAATTTAACCAACCAAGTAACACACCAAGCTTTTTAAGACACGTGTGACGACATAGATAAAAAATGAGCAGGCATAGAGTAAATCAAAAACCCTAGATAACTAGAACCGTCTTTACTATAAAGGTACATTTCCATAAGTGATTGGATCGACCATTCTTCGATTTCTCAATTCCCAGAATCACCCTCTCAGTAGCAGATCCACCATTATATCCCCAATCTCTCCCTCCACACGATTGTAACCTCTGCTCCTCCCACCTCCACAAATATCCTTTGCTTGACCACCACCTCCATATCCAGGAATCTCCCATCCCCATCACCACTATGATAATCGTCGCCTCCACCTTCACCTCCACCACCAGATATAGACTAACCCTGGTTGATAGTAATGTTTCTACCGTCAAGGTTCTTCCTATTCTTATGGTTTCAGTTTAGGTTTAGGTTTATTAGGTTTTAGGGTTTAGGTTTTTTTTTCATTTATTTAGTTACTTTAGGTTTAGGTTTAGGTTTTAGGGTTTAGGGTTTAGGAATAAGGTTTAGAGTTTAGGGTTTAAGGTTTAGGGTGTAGGATTTACAGATAAGGTTTTAGGATTTTATGGTTTATGCTTTTAGAGTTTAGGGTTTAGAATTAGGGTTTTGGGTTTATGGTTTTTTAAGGTTTAGGATTAGGGGTTGAAGGTTTAGGGTTTAGGATTTTGGGTTTAATGTTCTTCTTTAATTAAGTAAATTGGTAGGTTTAGGTTGATTTAGTTTATTTTTAATTTATTTTAGTTTATTTTATTTATTTATTTTTATTTAGGTTTTTTTTTATTTTTATTTAATTTAGCTTATTTATTTTAGATTTAATTATTTTAGTTTAGGTTTTTTTTTAGTTAATTTTTTTAGGTTTAGTTTTGGGTTTAGGTTTATTTTTTAGTTGAATTTTATTTTTATTTTATTTTTTTGGTTTTGGTTTAGATTTTTATTTTATTTTTTTAGGATTAGGCTCTAGGATTTTATTTCACGTTTATTTTTAGGTAATATTTTTTAGTTTATTTTATTTTATTTTATTTAGTTTAAGTTTAGGTTTAGGTTTAGTATATTTTATGTTTAGTGCTACTTAATATTTATTTTAGTTTAGATTATTTTAGTTTAAGTGTAGGTTTATTTTATTTTTATTTTAGTTTTAGGTTTTTTTTAGTTTAGGGCGTAGGTTTTATTTTTCATTTATTTTTAGGTTTTATTTTTAGTTTTATTTTTTATGATTATGTTTTTATTGAGATTTAATTTTATATTATTTTATTTTATTTCAGGTTATTTTTTTAATTTTAGGTTTAGTTTTTATTTTATTTAGGTTTTCTATTTTTTAATTTAATTTATGTTTTTATTTATTTTATTTTAGTTTAGTTTTAGGTTTACTTTTAGGTTTTATTTTTCAATTTAGGTTTAGGTTTATTTTTAGTTTATTTTATTTTATTTCGTTTAAGGTTTATGTTTAGTTTATTTTAAATTTTTGTTTAGGTTTTATATATTTTAGTTTAGGTTTAAGTTTATTTTATCTTGTTTATTTTATTTTTATTTTTGGTTAAGTTTTTTTTTTTTAGTTTAGAGTTTGGGTTTTATTTTTTATTTATTTTTAGGTTTTATTTTGATGTTTATTTTTTAGGTTTAGGTTTTTATTTAGTTTTTATTTTATTTTATTTTAAGTTTATTTTATTTTTATTTTAGGTTTAGTTTTTATTTTATTTAGCTTTTTTATTCTAAGGTTTATTTTATTTTTTTGCTTTAGTTTTAGTTTTTATTTATTTTATTTGAGTTTTTTTATTTTTTTATTTCATTTTATTTTTTAGGTTTAGGTTTAGGTTTTAGTTTAGGCTTTTATTTTATTTTATTTTTATATTATGTTTAAGATATTTATTTATCTTTAGATTTTATTTACTAGGTTTAGATTTTTAAGTGTTTAGGGTATAGGATTGAGGGTTTAGGGTTTGAAGGTTTAGGATTTTAAAGTTTAGGGTTTAGCTTTAGGGTTTAGGGTCTAGGGTTTAGTTTTTGGGCTTTATGGTTTAAGATTTTTAAGGTTTAAGGTTCAGGATTTAGGGTTTGCTTAGAGTTTAGGGTTTAAGGTTTAGTGATTAGGCTTTAGGGTTTTTAGGGTTTAGGGCTTATGGTTTAGTATTTGCATAGGATTTAGGGTTTAGGATTTTAGGGTTTAGGGTTTAGGGTTTAAAGTTAGGGCTAGAACTTAGGGTTTAGGGTTTAGGGTTTAGAGTTTAAGGTTTAGTGTTTAGGGTTTAGGGTTTAGGGTTTATGGATTAGGTTTAGTTTAGGGTTTAGGGTGTAGGGTTTAGAGCTTAAGGTCTTCTAGGGTTTAAGGTTTAGGGTTTAGGATTTAGGATTTAAAAATAAAAAATAAAAGCTAAACCTAAAAATCAAATAAAAAAATAAACTAAAATAAAACATAACTTATATAAACCAAACCTAAAACATAAACTCAAATAAATAAACCTAAAATAAATAATCTAAACTAAAAAATATTAAATAAACTAAACTAAATAAAAAAATAAACTAAATAAACATAAACCTTAAACCCTAGGATGGCGAGAACTGGCGTGCATGATCAACTTCTTTAGATCAGCGGTGGAGGCGAGGTGGGCGTCTTATTGTAGTGGTGGTGGAGGATGCGGAGGTGTCTGGATGTGGAGGTGGTGGTGAGTAGTCATGGTTATTGAGGAGTAGTGGCAGATTACGACCATGGGGTGGTACAGGAAGAGATCGGGGGATATGATCATGAATCCCACTACGAGAGGTGAGGTGGTTATGGGGCGGAGAAATTGAAGAACATCGACTGCGCTTATGGAACAATGTCTTTATAGTAGAGATGGTTCTACTTATATATGGTTTTTGATTTGCACTATCGGTGCTAATTATTGATCTATATCATCGCTTATGTCTTAGAAAACTTGGTGTGCTACTTGGTTGATGAAATTAAAAAGAAGAAACGTTGAATATGAATTTATTCTTGAAAAAATCAATAAATCCTAAATCCTAAACCCTAAACTAAACCTTAAACCATAAACCTAAACTCTAAACCCTAAACCCAAGCCTAAACCCATTAAACCCAAAAAACCTAAACTTGAAAAAAAACCTAAAAACTAAACCTAAACCCTAAAAATAAACACTAAACTAAACTAAACCTAAACCCTAAATAAACTAAAAACTAAATAAATAAATAAACTTAAAAATAAAAAAAAGTAAATAAAAATAAATAAATAAACCTAAACCCTAAAAACTAAATAAACTAAAAATAAAATAAAACTAAAATAATAAAAAAATAAACTAAATAAAATAAAACCTTAACTAAACCCTAAATAAATAAACCTAAATAAATGAAAAAAAAAATAAACCCTAAAAAAACTAAAAACCTAAATCAAAAATAGAATAAACTAAACTAAACCTAAACTAAATAATTAAATAAAAACCTAAATAAATTAAGCCTAAATAATAAATAAACTAAATAAACCCTAAATAAACTAAACTAAACCTAAACCCTAAAATAAATAAATAAAAATAAATAAACTAAAAAACTAAACCTTAAATAAAATAAACCTAAACACTAAATAAAAATAAAATAAAAATAAAAATAAAAATAAATAAATCAAAATTAACTAAAAATAAAAAACCTAAACCCTAAATAAAAACCAATAAATAAATAAAATAAACCATAAACAAAACCTTAAACCTTAAAAAATAAACCTAAACTAAACCCTAAACTAAAAATAAAATAAAATAATCCTAAACCCTAAACTAAACTAAACCTAAACCCTAAAAATAAACTAAAAAATAAAAAAATAAACTTAGACCCTAAAATACTCCTTAAAAAAACTAAAAAATAAAATAAAAATAAACTAAAAATAAATAAATAAAAACCTAAACACTTAATAAATAAACTAAACTAAAATAAACCCTAAATCCTAAATCTAAACTAAAAATAAAATAAACCTAAACCCTAAACCCTAAAAAACCCTAAACTAAAAAAATAAAAATAAACTAAATAATAAGAAAATAAAATAAATAAATAAATAAATAAAAATAAACCTAAACCTAAACTTAATAAACTAAACCTAAACTTAAACCCAAAACTAAATAAATAAAATAAAATAAACTAAACCTAAACCTAAATAAAATTAAAACTAAATAAATAATAATAAAATTAAAATAAACTAAAAAAATAAATAAAATAAAAATAAAATAAAATTCAATTCAAACTAAACCACTCTCCTGTCCTCCCCATGGCGCTCTTTAGCGATTCCAATTTCCACTTTTTTGGAGCTTCCTCTCCTTACGATTCTGGTGATCCTTCACCATTATCATTCAATTTTTGTTGCTTGTCTCTACTCTGGCCGCTCGTGTGATGCTCTTGTAGTCTTTCTTGATGGTGGCTGATCTGTTAGTCATGCAACCGATCATTTCCTTCACAAAGGGGGTGGCTAGGGCATCAAAATTATTGGGATTTTTTGATTCAAAAGCACCTATTGTTATGCCTACCATTAAATCCTTTAAGGATGCACTCTTTGGTAAGAGCCTTTCCCCTACTGACTCAGTGAATTTGATATTGACTTGATTTTATGGCATCCCTGCGATCATGTGCTCGAATCTTGCTATTGAGAAGCTGGCTAAGCCATTTGAATTTACTTTGGTTGGAAAATTTGCATTGTGGTGTCCAAATTTGGAAAATATTCAATCTTTTTTTCACAACCTTATACTGTCTGGTGCTTTCTCTGTTGGTTTGATTGATCCTAGACTTATTTTGATTCAACTTACAAATGATTTAGGCTACTCAAGAGTTTTCTCTCATCATTCTTACTTTCTTTACAATTGTCAAATTTGTCTTTTAAAGTGGTCTCCTCTTTTTGATATAAAAGAGGAATCACTGATTCTTCCTATTTGGTTGGCTTTTCCAAATATGAGGATTCACTATGTTACTCACTAGGATCAATTTACTGTTGGGGATCTTTTTGGTTGGCCTCTTCAAATTGATCAAGCCACTGCTGTGAGATCCCGTCCATCTGTTGCTTGTATATTGGTTGAACTTGATATTTCTGAAAGACATCCTAAGGATGTTTATATTGGTTTTAAAAAGTTTAGTTATTTTCAAAAAGTTGAATTTCAAAACTTTCCAATTTTTTGTTCACACTGTAAAATTCATGGGCATCATAACTCTGAGTGCTTTGTGCTTCACCCAGAACTTAAAAAGAAAAACTTGAATGATCCTAATTCTAATAATCCAAATGATATAGTTACCTTTCTAGGAGCTTAAATGATCTTTTCAACAATAATCCTGGCATGTTTTTTAGAACTCTTGGTGGTATACCTATCTCCCATCTTAGTTTTGCTGATGATTTCATTATTTTCTATAATGCTTCCAAACATCACATTAAATTCATTAAGAATTTATTAAATAGTTTTGGTAAAGAAAGTCGTCTTTCTATCAAAGAAGGAAAAAATTATTTCATTACCTCTTCTAAAATCTCCAATAACAAAATCAATCAAATCTTGAGAATCATTAATTGAAACAACAACAATACCTATTAAAATCTTGGTGCCCCTATACAAAGGTCAAAAGATCACATCTCTTTGATGATCTAATCCAAAAAATTGCTAATAAAATTTCTATTTGGGCACTTACTTTCCTTTGGTGGTAGTTTGGTTTGCTCAAGTACCCTTAATTCCATGCCTCTATATCTTGTTGAAACCATCATCCCTACTAATTCTACTTTAAATATAATAGAACGTCTCCTTAATAAATTTTTTTGGTGCTCTAACAATTCTACTAAAAGGATGCATTAGACTTCTTTGTATAAAAGTTAGGGCACCCTTGCTGAGGGTGAGCTTGGCTGTAAGTCTATTCGTGAAGCTATTATTGCTTTCTCTCATAAACTTTGGTGAAATTTTAGGAGAAATAATAGTCTTGACTCATGGTGTCAAATCTTGGGGGTACCCTCTTATTTGCCCTTACAAAGTGGGTGACTCCCTAGTCTGGAAAAGACTTTGCTCCATCAAATGGGAAGCTGAATACCTTATATCTAGGGGGGTTAACTCTGCATCTTCTTTCTTTTGGCAAGACAACTAGATTGGCAGTGGATATTCATGACTTCTTATCTACTCATTCTACTATTGTTATTAAAGTGAACTCTTTTTGGATTAATAATAATTGGAATAATAGTAAACTCACTGATTATATTCCTATTTCTCTTTTAGATAAATTCACTAACTTTCCTATCATTTCTACCAAGCCTGATCAGATTCTTTTTAAGCTATCTCATAATGGATATTTTATCCTTAAAGAGGTCTGGAATCATATTAGAGAAGTCCATGGCTTGTTAAATGTGTTTTTTAAAATTTGGAATAACATTCTTATTGTGGGGTAAAGGCATTCAGTTGCCTTCTAAATGCTATTTTTATTTTTTACATTGAGAATGTGAATCGTGTTTTTGTCAATGGAGCTATTGCCTCCAAATTGTGTGTTTGGCATGATGAACTTTTCAATATTAACCATTTTCATTATTCTTTATCCTTATATCAACTTCTTGATGTTTATTTTCATAAAACTGTGAATGGTCACATTAAAGTAATTACGGCCATCACTCTTATATGGTTCATATGGATGGACAAAAATGATGCCAAACATCGTGGTATCCCTATGAACCAGAAGAGGATTTTTTCTAGAACTAAAGATAAAATCCATGATTTATTTATTGTTAGCTTAATTACTAACAACCATTTTAAAGGGTGCAAATTTATGGCCAACAAGCTAGGTCTTAGCTTGCACGAGATCCCTAGCGGAAAGAAGATAAGCTTATCATTTAGAAAGCCTCATAACATTACTATCAAAATTAATCGATGGCTCTATCTCTCAAAATGCTTTTTTGGTATGGTGGAATTTTCAGAAACTTTAAAGGTAGTGTCATTTGTGTTATTGCCACCCCCTTAAAGCTTGTTCTATTATCTTTGCTGAATTAATGACTATTAACAAAGCTATAGAGATTTTTTTGCAAAAAGGTTGGCTCAATATCTAGATTGAAGTGGATGTACTTTTGCTCATTGATATGTTGACTTCCACCAAGGTGGGAAACACAGATTTATACTACCTCCTTAATCATACTAGAGCTCTCCTCTCTTAAGTCTATTTTAAAATCACTCACATTTGACATGCTTGTCTTGACTATCTTGCTAATCTAGGTGCTAGATCAGATGTGCTCACCTTTTATGATCGTTCTAGTCTTCCTAAACATTTGCGTGGATTCATTAAGTTAGATAAATTTGGTTTACCTTATCTCAAAATTTAATTTACATTATGTTGTTGTCTGCTCGGTTAACTATTTGCTTTGTCTGTATTTTCCTCTTTCTATTTTCCTTGATTTGCACTGCCCCTTTTTTGGTTTTCTGTTTCACTTACCTGCTGCATTTTCCTAGTTATCCTATTCTGGTGGTATTTGGTTCTTTTGCCTCATCTATTGGTTACCTGTTATTTGTCTTTTAAAATGTTGGGTTCTATTTTTATTTACTAATAGCCTTCTCACAAGGGACTTTCGCCTGTTTCACTAGACCTATTGGGTTATGCTACTCTTTTTCTAAACCCTCATGGATCATTTAGTTACTTTGTTAATTATGTTCATTATTTACCTTTCTCTTCTTATTTTTGGGATTGCTGCTATTACCTTGTACGATTGGGTTTTCTTTTGGTCTTCTTTTCCTTTTGTTTTTATTGTTGCTATTTGCTTAATTGTTGCGCTATTTTCCCTTCATATGATGGATCTTTGGGCTGTTTACTTTTTGATTCCTATCATGGCTCAATTCTGTAATGATGCTGCCTACATTCTCCTCTGTTGGTTACACTATTTGGTTTGTTGTATTGGCTATCGGTTGAATGGATTATTGGGTTATTATGTTCAGTAGGCTATTTTTTTTGTTGGATTTTTGCCTTCTCTTTTGTTCTGTTGATTTCCTCTCGGTTAGCATCATTACCTGTGCTTTTGCTATATGGGTATATCTACTGGCTGAGGTTATTCTTGTCTCTATTAGACTTGTATAATTATTATTGTGATCAAGTTATTAATAGGTGGATGTTAACACTTGGGTTGTTGCTCCTGATTGGTTTTCATCACTATGGGGGTGTTTTCCTTGCCATGATGAGTAATCTAGGTAGGGGTTTGTGTTGGCTATTCTCTTACATGCTTTGTTGGAATACTTAGGTGATGCTTTTCTATCAAGGGATTGGTGGCATCCCTTGCGGTGAATAGTGTTTCCTTTTCTTATAGTGTATTTTTCCATTGCTTGTTATGCAGGTATTAAAGATCAAATGATTTTTATCCAGTGTCAGTTGCCTTCCCCCAGGTATGTAGGCTATGATGGATGGGATGATTTCCCTCATAGTTTGGCTGGTAGTAGCACTTGTGATGTAACCCTTCCTTTGAAGTTTGGATGCTCATGCTTGCGGCTGCCCCATTCTTGTGTGACTGAGCCTGAGCCTTCCTTCACACATTTCTCTAAATTTCTCTCACTCTCCTTTGTTTCTTCAATTAATTTTGCTTGTATTTCTCTACTTGTGCTAATTCATTTCTCTAAATGTTTGGAGGTTCTATGTTGTTTCCTTGTAGGTTCTTTCTCTGGAGGTGGCATATGCTTCTCTCATCATCACAACTTTTTGTTGAACGCTGTCCTCTGGTTTCTCTTTTTGGCTACTTTTGTTTCTCTTACTATTTTTCTTTTCTCCTTTCTTTTTCTTTTTTTACAGTGTACTTAGATAGGGGATTCACTCTCTAGGCTAATTATAGCTCTTTGAGCAATAGATCTTGAGTTTATCTCTTCTTAAGGACCTTATCACCCCCTTTTTATGGTAATAAAATTCCCCTCCATGGGGTTCCCCAAAAAGAGCCCTAAACTTTAAAAACCCTAAATCCCAAATCTTGAACACTAAACCCCAAACCCTGAACCAGAAACCCTAAACCCTAAACCCTAAAACCCTAAACCCTAAATCCCTAAACCTTGAACCCTAAAACCATAAACCCTAAAACCTATAATCCTAATCCCTAAAACATAAACACCAAACCCTAAGCCCTAAAACCTAAATCGCAAACTATCCCTAAGCTCTAAACCCTAAACAAATCCTAAACTAACCTAAAACCTACTTAAACCCTAAACCTTGAATAAATATGTCTTAAGAGTAGATCTAAGAATGACCTAATCCTAACATAGTTATGGTAGCTAAAAAAATGTCTTCATGAGACTTTCCCATTACCTATTAGAGATCTGAATACACTAAACCCTAACCCTAAATCATATTATCATACCAAATATTATAATATAATGTAACATCAGATATTTGAGCATGTAGTGATGTGTTTTTGGATGTAATAGGATGTTTTGAAATGTTTTAGTATATTATGGTATTATGCCTTATAATCTATACTAATATAAATCATAAAAATACTGATTTAATAAATTAGATGATGAAATTTATTAAATTTGAAGTGGGAATTAGGATGTAGTTCCAACGGTGTGTTGCACCACTTGTAGTCTAAAAACTAAGATTTTATGTTCAAAATAAATATTATATGTTGTAGCATAGTATAACATCATATATCATAATATATTATTTTGCAAATTTTAAATTCTTTTAGTATTTTACACTCATGCAATTGAGCCTACAATAGCATTATTTATAAAAATGTTCATATAAACTTTAAAATGGTGGAATTTGGCCAAATTCATAATAGGTAGAGCATGGCATCATAATATATTATTTTAATTTAAAATATGTAAGTGATATAACTAAAATATATAATTTTTTATTGTGTAGACTAATTTTATGTTTTTTTATATTAAGCAATCCCTTATGATGTGATATGCAATATAATATAATATAATATGTTATAATGTATTATAATATAGGATGCCATAACATAGTGTAGCATCAAGCATTATAACATACTATTGTGTATTACTACTTGTTCTTTAACATATTTTAGTTTGTTATAGCATGATGTAGTAGAGTTTGTTCTAGTATAATTTATAAAAATACTAATTTATAGGCTAAGATGATAGGATTTGGCCAAATTTAAGGTAAGCTTTAGGGAACATCATTGGGGGTGTGCTATGGTGTGTCATTTAATCAAACAAATAGAATTTCCATACAAAATAAATGTTCATTTTTCAACCAAATTTTATAAATTTTATTCTTAAAGTGATTCATTTTAAGGTGTAATGTAAGATAATATATTATATCAAATCAAATTAAAATATAATGTACATAATAATATAACTTCACATATAGATGAATGTGGTGGTGTATTACTAAATGTCATTGTACATTTTAGTATGGCTTACTTTTGTTATAATACATCAGGTCAAAACACACAAAAATGTTAATTTGAAGGTTGAGATAGAAAATTTTGGCCAAATTCATGACACACACCAAGAAGCAACACCAAAATTAAGTTATTTTATACTATTTCTAATAGAAAAACAACAATTTTACATCTAAAATGGACATTATTTATATTTTCAAAAAATGTTGTTTTTTGGTCCTTTTAAGTGATTCTAATGAGGTGTAATGTTAGACAATATATTATATTATAACAAATTATAATATAACATCATATATTATAATATAACATAGTGTGTTAATTCACACTATAATATGTTTAGGATGATATTGTATAGTTAGTTTGAGCTTGCACCATCACAAATCATAAAATGTTGATTATAATGTTAAGATGATGTAATTTCAATGAGTACATTGTTAGGCTTTTGGTTGAAGTATTAAAGGTGTGCATAAAAGAAGAAATAAGATTTGATGAGAATTCCATGTCAATGACATGGAGGGAGATCCGCTAGGGGATCACACATGCATTGGACATGACATGTGAGGGGTCTATCTCGAGGGCATAGAAGAAGGAAATCTATTGGGGACAAGGTTTGAATTTGATTTGATTATATGATTTGTGGGAAGAAGATCCACTAGGGATAAGAATCTATAATCCTCCAAGGATTAAGATCGAATCAAAATTAATTTATTTTATTTTAATTGATGTGGAGGCATATCTCAGATTTACAAATCTAAAGTGATAGTCTACAGGCTGTGGGGAAGAGCTAGCCTACCTAAGGGGTTGCCTTTCAGTGTGCAACGGCTCTGCTAGGAAGACGACGTAGCAAAATTACATCTTCTAAAGCGAGGCACAATTGTTGGGGTGACCTGTTGGTTGCACAACAAATCAAACCTGACCTTCGGTGACTACCGAGTCAATGCCGCTGGGGACTTATGTTAACTCAAAAGTAGTTAAGATTAATTTTATCTTAAATTCATGTGATTTGATATGGTTTGTTTGGTTTAGTTTGATTTTGAAATGGGGGCATATTCGCTTGGGATGTGAGTTCAATCAAATTTGATAGATTTAACTTATAGACCATGTCGGTGTGCGATGGACCCACTAAGAAGGGGCTATATTGGACATGACCTATCTCAGATTTGTAAATCCAAATGTATAGTCTATTGGCCGTGGGGTAGAGCTAGCCAACCTAAGAGCTTTCCTTTCACTGTACAATGGCTGTGTTAGGAAGAAGGTGTAGCAGATTTACATCTTCTAAAGCAGGGAACAACCGCTAGGGAGACCTGTTGGTAGCACATCAAATTTACCCCAACTTAAGGATGACTATTGAGTGAATGTTGCTACGGACTTATATCAACTAAAGAGTAGTCAGGCAATTCCTATAGGGAGTTTTATTGACATTTCCTTAAAGATAGGATGCTTGCTTGGGAAAACGTACCACTAGGGGTGTCCTCCTAATCCACTAGTGAATATATATTTTATTTATATGTTTGCATGGACCCTATTGGTGTGTGAGGGACCACACTGAAAGGGGTAATGTCAGCCTTGACCTATCTAAAATTTACTAGACCAAGGGAGAATTTGCACATCTATAGGATGAATTCTCCAACCACCAGGGTTGTTACTAGGAAAGGGGAACTTTCCAATCCAATAGTAACCCAGGTATTATCTAAATGGGGTCGCAAAAGACAAGATCTAGATATATTAACCACAGGGGAGATGCTGTTAAGAGTGTTATCCTAATCCCTAGAATAGAACGCCTATAAGTGTACGATGGCCAACTCAAGGAGAAAGTGTGGAAAACTTACATTTGCCATGAGTGGTGTATCCTAAAGTGCGAGAACCAACCAACCAAAGGTATATCCATCAACATGAGTGGTGTATCAATCAACATAGTGAGAACCAATGAACCTAAGGTGCCCGTCGGTGTGCAATGATCAATCAGAAAAGAAAGCATGTAGGCTTACAACTTTCCAAGCAGAATTGATCATCAAAATAGTCTATTATCGATGAAAAGATGCTATCTGACTAAGAGTGACTACAAAGCGGGGATCCTCGAGGAAGGACTGGACCCAAACTTAAAGCATTAAGAAGGGAAGGAACCACTACGGGACTTATCCTAAACCTCAAATATACTTGACCCAGTCAATGCACGAAGGCTAATCCAAGAAGAAAATGTAGCAGAATCACATCCATTTAAATGAAGCCAACACGGGGTAGCTTATCATCCACATAGTAAAGCCTACAAAACTAATAAGGGGCTCATCGGTGTGTAGTGGGAAGGTAAGGAAAAAAAGCATAGCAGACTTACATCCTACAAAGCAAAGGACCCCTAGGGTGACACACTAGCAGGGAAGCACGTCAGCCCGACCTAGAGCAGCCATTGAGTGAGTGTTGTTGGGTGCATTATCTCAACTTAGAGTAGCCTGAGATAAAAGATATGTGTTTGTTTTATATGTTCCTGTGTAGTTTGTGTTCGTGTTGTGTCGATGAAGGATAGGATGTTGCTCGGGTTCCTTACACCTACCATAAACACATCGTGACAGATTCACAATCATGAATACTTTTAACATCAAAGAGATTGAATTCAAAATGGAATTTTCATTAATAATAATTGCTTTCAAATATAATTTATAATATTTCTTTAAGTAGAGCCCCTTGATTTGAAGCAATGAGCTCACTCCCTTATGATTAATAAGTTGATAAGATTCTCTTTGGTAGGCTTTCTGTATGGAAAAAGGGCCTTCTCAAGTGGGTTCAAACTTGCCTCCCATCTTACCATGGGAAATAATCAACCTTCTTAGAACTAAAATATGCTCTCCTACTTGAGAAGCTCTCGAACAAACCAACTTTTTGTGAGCTTGAATAATTTTAGCTTTATACAACTTGAGGTTTTGGCATGCCCATAGGCGTCTCTCCTCCAAACCTTCGAGCTCTTCTAACCATAACTTAGCATTCTGTTATATTATGATCTTACTACCCATAGCTATCCTTAGTGATGGGAGTTAAACTTCTAATAGTAGAACGGCTTCAGACTTATACACTAAAGAGAATGGAGTAGATTGAGTTAGAGTTCTATATGTGCTGAAGTAAGCCCACAAGGCTTCAATTAACTGCTCATGCCACTATCCCTTATTATTTTTGAGTGTCTTCTTTAGTATTTGGATGAGAGTTTTCTTGAAGGATTTTTTAAAGTTGTTTTCCCTCAGATAGTTTATAGTAGAATATCTATAATCTATGTTGTGTCACTCAGCAAAGTTGTTGAACATGGTGTTCTTGAATTCAATACCATTATCAGATATAATTTGTTGAGGCACTCTGAACCTATATATGATATGGTTCCAAAAAAATTGGAGCACATGTTGAGCTATGACCTCTCTGCATGGAATCACCTTCACCTATTTGGAAAACTAGTTAGTAGCAGCTAAGATGAACCGATGACCCTTAGAATAAGGAGGATTAATCAGAACAACTATGTCAAAACCTTGACACTTAAATGGCCACGAGGCCAATGTAGGATGTAGAATATTGTGTTGGCGGTAAGACCACACATGTATTTGACATTGGTGGCATCGCCACCGTATCCATGCAATCTTTGATCAACAATGGCTAGTATCCTAGTTCTTGATCTTGGCTTTCATTTTGACCGATTGGTTCCACATAATCTTGAGTGTACCTTGGTCATCGGTGCTTGTCTAAATAACATCACCACATATGATCGAAAGATCATTTGTATAAGACACGATCCATAAGAGCATAGGAATATGCTCTCTACTTCATCTGATGGGCTTGGTACTTCTCTTGAGGTAGTTTTCTTTTATTTAGGTAATCCATGAATAATTTCCTCTAATCTAACTCCTCATCCTTCTTGGCAATGGTAACCTCCCCTTCAACAGAGTACTTTTTGATGGGTTTAATATCAATACGAGATAAGACTTATCTATTTTGGACCTCTATTGATATGGGCTCATCCTCCAGACATGCCAAATCTTATGCAAGCTTGGCTAAAGCATACACTATGGAATTTTGTCCTCGAGTAATCTTACAAATGATAACCTCAAGGATTTGGGCCAACAACTCCATGCTATACTTGTGGTAGTCATGTAGCTTGTGTTTTATAACCTTATAGGACCCATCAATTTGGTTAATAATTAGCTGAGAATCCCTAAAGATGTTGATGTTCTAGATGCTCAGAGTAACAACTAACTCTAGACAATCATCCTTATATTTGGCTTCATTGTGTAAAAGGATTGGATCATGATAGAATCTCATCACATCATGGAGTTAAGAGAACTATTCCTACCCTTACCTTTGAGAGAAGCTACACAATCAAAGTAGTAGATTAAGGTTTTCTCCTCTTTGAGAGGAAGTTGCATAATTAAAGTACATCTCCTAGAGGTGAATTATAGTATCCCCAAGTTCATGATTTATTCATTGGGGTGATCATCACTAAGTGGAGAGCCAGAAGTGGTAATGCTAAGAAATCCTCTAGCGCTTGTCCTTTCACTGCATAGAGGGGTACGAAGAAAAATTAAATTACAAGAGAATCATGGACCATCATACCAACCATCTAGATAACATCGACGTATCATGAGATACTTTATTGGATTGATCCTAGAGATCAAGTTCACCTTATGAGAAATCATATAGTGTTGTAGCTTTTGGGATGCAAAGATTAAAACTTGGAAATGCTTCTCAATGGGTGGATAATTAGCCTCAGTAGGGATTAGACGATGGCTGAGGTAATAGAGTGCATTTTCCTTTTGTTTGTCATTAGCTTGGGCCAACAAAGCACCAAAAGGGTCATTTAACACAGTAGTGTAAAGTATGAGTGGCTTGCCCTAGATAGAGTCTGCTAGAACTGGCAGCATCAACAAGTAATGCTTGATGTCTTCGAAGACATGCTCACATATATCATCCCACTTGAACTTGGCATCCTTTTTGACAAGTACTGAGAATGCTTGACATCTTTCTGATATGTTGGATACAAAGCATCTTAGATATGCCAACTGCCCTTGGAATGATCTGAGTTGAGTTAATCTTTATGGGGTGACATTTCTAATATCAATTGATCTTCTCAGATCAATTTTGATTCCCTAGTGTCGACAACAAACCCAAGGAATTTGAAAGCTACCAATGAACACTTTTCATTTTGAGGATAAATTGTCTTAACTATTCAAAAATTACTCTCAAGTCAAAGAGATGGTCTTCCTTTTCTCTATTTTTGACTACAAGATCATCGACATAACACTCGACTTGATGATGAATGAGTTCATCAAAGATTTGATTCATAGCCCACTGGTATGTCTCACCGACATTTTTATGGTTGAAAGACATGAACTTATAGTAATAGATTCTAATCATGGTTCTAAAAGTAGTGTTTCTTTTATCTTTATGGATCATCTTTATTTGGTTTAATCTAGATGAGCCATCAATGAAAAAGAAGACTACATGAGATGAGGAAATGTCCACCATCAACTCCGAGATTGATAGCGAAAATTCATCTTTTGGACACGCCTTATTTCAATCCCTAAAATTGATGCATATATGAATTTGGACAATATCTTTCTTAACTGGGATGATGCTAGCTAACCAGGTCAGAGTATTTTTCTTATTGGATGAAGCCAGCATCAATTAATTTCTTGACTTCAAAAAAGACATGTTATTCTATGTCTAATCGTATTCATCTAAGAGCTTGTTTGATAGGGTTAGCAGTAGGTACTATTACTAGTATATGGACCACTACGTCAGGAGCCAATCCAAGCATCACTTTATAACTCAATGCAAATCAGTCATTAAACTTAGTCAATAACCTAACTTAGTCATTGGTTTTAATCTCATTCAACAAAGAACTGATGTATGTCGAGCATGGATCTTCTTTAGATATTAAGTTGATTTCATTAAGCTCATCGATGGCTGACTTGATCTCTTCTTTGAACTCTAGCAATGCATCTTTGAATTCAAAATCATCTGGATCATCTGAAGTTTCTAAGCACAATTCCTCATATGAGTTAATATGATTTGAAAATAATCTATCAGATTCTAAATAATTAGTGATGACTATGTAGTAATCATCATCATCGACCACTTGTACAATCCTAGTCTTGGTCTTCATTGAGAGCTTTGCATTTGTTCTTCCATATTATTTCGAATAGTTCGAAGCTTTGACCAAGTATGTGGGATTAATCTTTTCTTTACTAAATTTTGAGCACAAGGCAACCAATCAAAAGGTAATTCTATTAATTCTTTATATGAATCATTCTCAAGTTCTACATCAACTTTTTGACTTAACAATGTTGCTCCCAAAAAGAACCTCTGAGTCTTCACACTTTTGGATGACTTAGGGGCTTCCTTAACTACCAAACCCTTAGCTTTTGAGAGGAAAGTGTTAGAGCTAAGGTTCCAACCGATGCCTAACTTTCACATATAGACTTGGATACACTTATTCTTTGCTTTAGAGGATCTTCATTGCTATCTAGCTCAAGTGTCACCTCCAAGGAATCTACTATGAGAAGAGCTAGATGGAGTGCTAACCATATAAGACTTATCCCATGAATGAGATTCTAAGTCTATATGGATAGCAAGTACTTTGGTACTGGACATATCTTCTATTGAGTGGCCGAAGGAGGTTTTCCACCCCTGGACTCCTCCCTCCTCTTCCTCGGTGGAGGTCAGTCGTCTACCCATATGTTTGAATGGAGTAACAAACTATGGGTGGAATCAAATGTCAAGCTCCACTTCCTCCTCCAAGTCTATTTTGCTCCCTTTATTTTTTTCATTTTCTTTTCTTTTCTTTTTTTCTTTTTTTTCTTTTTCTTTTTTCTTTTATTTTATATTTAAACTTTGGCCATGAGAATAGACTTATTGATTTTGAGGGAGGTAGTATCGCATCATCATATGTTGACCTCATGAACTAAATGGCTTGAGATCTCCTTTAACACAAGAGTGATCCCACCTCTCATGAACTTACACGATGTAGAGGATGAAACTATGTTGTTCTCATGTATCCATGGTCTCCTACAAAGCAAAAACCCTAACCCTAATTGTAAACATAAACCTAAAGTAACTAAATAAATTAAAAATAAACCTAAACCCTAAAACCTAATAAACCTAAACCTAAACCTAAACTCTAAGAATGGTAACCTTGATATAGAAACATCACATCAACTAGCTGCCCTAGATCTGAGGTGAAGGCAGAGCCCGTGATTATCACGGGTGGTGATCCGAGGTGGGTGGATATGGAAGTGGTGGTCACAACAGTGGTGGTTATGGAGGTGGGAGGAGCGATGGAGGTTACAACTGTGGTGGTCATGGAGGGAGAGATTGGGGATATCATGGTGGATCCTGCTACTCAAGAGGCTAGGGTGGTTCTAATGGGAACTAGAGAAATTGAAGAATGGTTGATCTGATATGCTACTTATGGAACTATGTCTTTATAAAGAGAGCTTCTAGTTATCTGGGTTTTGATTCTCATGCCTTTATCTATCTACTTGTCTTAAAACTTGGTGTGTTATTTGGTTCATGAAATCAAAAGATGAAATGTTGAATCTGCACTTGTGCTCTCTTAAAAGAAACCAAAAACCCTAAACTCTAAACTAAAACTTAAACCTTCTAAACTTAAAACCTAAACTCAAAATCCTAAACCCTAAAACCTGCAACCCTAAACCCTAAACCCTATACCCCAAACCCTAAACCCTAAACCATAAACCATAAACCCTAAACCCTAAACTCTAACCCATAAACCTTAAACCCTAAATCCTAAAAAGCTAAAAAATTGAAACTTAAACTAAATAAAAACTAAAAATAAAATAAATAAAAAAACTTAAACCTAAATAAAATAAAATAAATAAAAAATAAAATAAGAACTTATATTAAAATCTAAACTAAACCTAAACCTAAAAATAAAATAAATTAAAATATAAACCAAAAAAATAAAATAAAATAAATAAAACCTAAACTAAACTAAAAAAAAATAAAATATACTTAAAAAAACCTAAATAAAATAAAAACTAAATGTAAAAAATAAAAATAAAATAAACCTAAAAAAAGATAAATTAAAATCTAAAATAAAACCTAAACCTAAAAAAATAAACCAAAAAAATAACTAAAAAAAAAAAAAACTAAACTCTAAACTTAAGAGAAAACCTAAACCTAAAATAAAAAAAAATAAAACAAAAACCTAAACTAAAATAAACTAAACTAAAATAAATAAACCTAAACTATACCTAAAATAAACTAAACCTAAACCATAAATTATATAAAAAATAAAATAAATTAAGAATAAACCTAAACCTAAACTAAAAAATAAAAGCTAAAAATAAACCTAAAATAAAAATCTAAAACCTAAACCTAGAAAACTAAAATTAAAACCAAAACATAAACCTAAAAATAAAAAGTAAAACTTAAACCTAAAAAATAATCTAAAAATAAAACTAAACTAAAAAATAAATCTAAACCTAAACCTAAACCTAGAAAATAAATTAAAATAAAAACATAAATGAAAATAAATAAACCTAAAATAATGATGGTTTCACTGTTTATTGTGTTTTCTACAATGGTATTTGTTGTCTCTTAAACTTATACTTTTGTTGGATTTTCAAGCTTGAATGGATGGACTTTCTAGTGGGAATTGTTGTTGGTTGTTTCCATTTTGGGCATTCTTTTGGAGAATTTCCTAGTTACATTTTTGGGGTTTCCACCTCCTCTTTGTTTGTGGTCAGATCCATCTTTTGGGATTTTGTGTTTGGTTATCTCCTGATTACCTCGATGGCGTTGTTTGCACACATTTTATGTTGTTATTATGCTTTATCTAGTTAGTCTTTATTGTGGAAGTTTGGTTTTTCTAGTCCTATTTGGTCATTGCTGCTTTTTTCTATGGTGGTTGTGCTTACCTCTATTATGTGGTGCTTTGTTGGTTTTCTACTTTTCCTTGGCTACTTGGGATGCTTCCTTTGGTTTCTTATGATGGGTTATTCTTTGGTGGTTCCTATGGTTGTTTTACTAAGATTGGTTGGAGGACTTTAGTTGTCCTTGAATCTTGGTTGGTTGAATTTTTCCTTTTCTATTCCTTCTTCTTGGACAATTTGCTGAGCCTTTTTATGTGTCATGAACCTTTGTTGATTCGTTTGGATTGGACTTCTATTTTGGCAGGTCGCTTTGGCCCCCTTTTGTGTGGTTGTTTTGTCTTGTAGTGATTTGCACTAGCTACAGCTTATGTTTCCTTCAGTTGATGGTTCCATTTCTAAACTATTTAGTCATTTATGGTTGCTCACCCTAGTTTGGCTTGTTGACTGCTACTTGTTAGGACTTTGGCTTGAGGGCTCTTATCTTGGTTTCGTTGGATGTTTCTCTATTAATTAGCATGGGACTGGTGCTTACTGATGGCTAGTTTTCCCTACTTTGGAGTTTGGATGGGTATTTGGATAATGGTTGTTGTTGGTGTCCTGACTTTGTTCGGGCCTCTCTCTTGGTTATTGTGATTAGTCTATTATTGTTTTTGTTGGGTGGTTTTGTTGTTAGCTTGTTGTTGCTTTCTCTTGTTTAATGGTAGATATGGAACTCAAGGATTAGCCTTGGATGTTTGCTTGTATTCTGATGTCATGATATATGTTGCTCACCTCTTATCTTTGGTTGGTAGCATTACATTTGATTGTAACACATCTTTATGAAGTTTGGATACTCATATGTGTTATTGCTCTCCTTTTCCTTTCTTTATCCTTATCCTTTTTAGCTATGACTTTTGCCTTTGTAGTGTTTTGCATATTTCTTTTATAGTTTGGAACTTTACAAAATGGTCATTAAACCAACCCAAGTGTTATTGTGGATCTTACTTATCTTGCTTTCTCAAAGGAATCATGAACAAACTCATCCTTTTTATTATTTTCATTTTTTTAAATTTTACTCTGCCTCCTTTTCTCTTATGCCTTTAGCTTTGTATTTGCTCTTTGTTTTCATTTCCTTTCTAATGTACTTAGATGGTGGTTTAGTTTTTAGTTTCTTGTAGCTCAAAAGAATTTTAGAGTTTTACCCTATAAGTACATTGTATATTTTCTTTTATGGTAATAAAATTTAACTTTCCCTAAAAAAAGCATAAACCCTAAACCTAAAACCATAATAACCCTAAAACCTAAACCCTAAAACATAAATCCTAAACCTAAACTAAACCCTAAACCTTAAACTAAAACTAAACCTAAACTAGCCTTAAACCCTAAAACTATAAACCATAAATTAAACCTAAACCCTAAATCTAAAACCTAAAACTACTTATTAAAATAAAAAAGAAAAATGTTAATCTAAATTTGTGTTCTATTAAAAAATAAAACCCTAAACCCTAAACTAAAATAAACCTAAACCTAAAATAAACCCTAAACTAAAAATTTAAATAAAACCTAAAACCTAAATAAAATAAACCTAAACTAAACCTAAACTAAACCTAAACCCTAAAATAAACCTAAATCCTAAATAAATAAAAAAAACTAAACTAAACTAAAATCTAAAACCATAAACCTAAACCTAAAATAAAAAAACCTAAACCTAAACCTAAACTAAATAAAAAACTAAAAAAATAAAATAAATAAAAACTTAAACCCAAATAAAATAAAAAATAAATAAAATAAAAAATAAAACCTAAATTAAAATCTAAACCTAAAAATAAACCTAAAATAAAACTAAAATAAAATAAAATAAATAAAACCTAATCTAAACTAAAAAAAATAAAATATACCTAAACTTAAAAAAATAAAAAAAACTAAAAGTAAAATAAAATAAATAAACCTAAAAAAAAAAAATTATAAACTAAAATAAAAAATAAACCTAAAAAATAAACCTAAAAAAATAACTAAATATAAAAAACTAAACTCTAAACTTAAGAAAACCTAAACCTAAAATAAACAAAACAAAATAAACCTAAACCTAAACTAAAATAAATAAAACTTAAACCTAAACATAAAATAAATTAAACCTAAACCCTAAACCCTAAACTATATAAAATAAAATAAACTAAAAATAAACCTAAACCTAAACTAAAAAAATAAAAGCTAATAATAAACCTAAAATAAAAATCTAAAACCTAAACCTAAAATACTAAAATTAAAACCAAAACAAACACGTAAAAATAAAAAGTAAAACCCAAACCTAAAAAATAAAATAAAAATAAAAATAAACTAAAAAATAAACCTTAACCTAAACCTAAATTGAAAAAATAAACTAAAATATAAAACCTAAACTAAAATAAATAAACCTAAAATAAATAAACTAAACTAAATAAATATAATAAATAAACCTAAAATAATAAAATAAAATAAAATAAATAAATCTAAACCTTCCAATTTACTTAATTTAAAAAAAAACTAAACCTAAAATAAACCCTAAACCCTAAACCCTAAAAAACCCTAACCTTAAACCCTAAACCATAAACCCTAGAATCTAAACCCTAAACCTAAGCCCTAAACCCTAAACCTTAAACTAACCTAAACCTAAACCCTAAACCATAAACCCTAAACCATAAACTAAGTCTGACCCTAAACTAACCTAAACCCTAAAGCCTAAACACTAAATGCTAAACCCTAAATCTTAACTAAACCCTAGACTTATTTTCACTTTTAGTGGGTTATGTTTTGACTCGCTGGGTCTACTTGTGCTATCTTGTTCCTATCTTGAGCTGGTGCCTAGTTTTTTTGGCAGGCTACCGCCTTCTCATTGTTATTGTCAGATGATGGTTTTCACTCTAGCTTTATTCTATTTTCTATAATTATTGGTTTGTTGGCTCTCCTCTTGAACTCGTATTACTTTTTGTTTATTTTTCATGGTTGAATGGATGGACTTCTAGTGGGAACTCTGTTGGTTGTTTCCTTTGGGCATTCTTTAGAATTGCTACATTTTTTTCCACCCGCCTATTGTGACTAGATCCATCTTTTATTCTATGTTTGGTATCCATCTAATTAAATTTAATGTATTATTTGCAAAGACATTTTATGTTGTTATTATGCTTCTCTTAGTCTATCTAAGTTTATTCTCGCTAGTTACTTAGTTGATGAAATCAAAACAAAGAAATGTTGAATCCAAATTTATTCTCTATTAAAAAAAACCTAAAACCCTAAACCCTAAAGTAAAAGCTGAACCCTAAACCTAAAACATAAACCCTAAACCCTAAACCTAAACCCTAAAAACCCTAAACCCTAAACCCTAAACCTTAAACCCTAAACCCTAAACCTAAAACCTAAAACCCTAAACCCTAAGCTCTAAACCTTAAACACCAAACCCAAAACCCTAAATAAGTCCTAAACCCTGAACTCTAAACCCTAAACCTACAACCCTAAAACCTAAACCCTAACCACTAAAACCCAAAATTCTAAACCTAAAATCTTAAACCCTAAACCCTTAACCCTAAAATAAACCTAACCAAAACCCAAAACATAAACCCTAAACCCTAAACCCTAAATGCTAAACCTAAGCTAAAACCAAACCTAAACTAAATAAAACCTAAAAATAAAATAAATAAATAAACTTAAACTAAAATAAATAAATACAAAAATAAAAAAATAAAAACTAAAACCTAAACTTAAACCTAAACTTAAAAAATAAGTAATAAAAACTAAACTAAAATAAAATAAATAAAAACTTAAACTAAATTAAAAATAAAAAACCTAAATAAAATAAATACTAAAACTAAAATAAAAATAAAATAAACTTAAAATAAAAACTAAATATTAACCTAAACTAAAAAAATAAACCTAAAAATAAATAAAAAGTAAAACCTAAACATAAAATAAAAATATAATAAATTAAAACCTAAACTAAAATAAATAAAACCTAAACCTAAAAAAAACTAAACCTAAACTTAATAAAATAAATAAATTAAAAAAAAACCTAAAAAAAAAAAAATAAACTAAAATAAACCTAAAATAAAACCTAAACCTAAACCTAAAAAAATAAAATAAAATAAACCTAAACCTAAAAAAATAAATAAAAAATAAACCAAAACCTAAAAAAGTAAAATAAAAATAAAACTAAACTAAAAAATAAACCTAAATAATGCTAAAAAATAAACTAAAATAAAAAAATAAAATAAATAAACCTAAACAAATAAACTAAACTAAATAAAAAAAAATAAAAAACCTAAATAAAATAAAATAAGATAAACTAAAATAAATAAAAAATAAACTAAATAAACTAAATAAATCTAAACTTACCATATTGCTTAATTTAAAAAAATTTAAAAAATTTAAAAAAATTAGAAAAAAATATTAACCCTAAACTTCAAATCCTAAAACTAACCCTAAACCCTAAACCCTAATTAAAACCCTAAACCCTAATAAACCATAAAACCTAAACCCTAAATCCTAAACTCTAAACCATAAACCTACAACCCTAAATAAGCTAAACCCCAAATAACCTAAACCCTAAACCTAAACCCACACTAAAGGGTGAAAGTCTAAATTTTAGGATTAATCTTCCTAATGTCTCTCCTACCTAAAATTATTTAGGATTAAACCTAATTACTACATGTTAACATGATAGCAATGGTTATTAAACTGGGATTTTGAGAGATCATTATGGCAAGGTTATCTCGCTACCTTAGCCTTATTTTGTGTTATATTGAGCTCAAAGGCTTTCATTCTTCTAAAAAAATGTTTCCATCTACCCTCTAAATGTCTTTGTTGCTATCACATTGAAAGTGTGGATAATGTTTTTGTGAATGGCCTTATTATGTAAAATAAATTGGATGATACTATATTTACCTTGCATTTTAATGGTTCATTTTCTATTATGAAACTTCCAAAATGTTTCTCATACTTCTAAGGGTCATGTTAAAATTATTTTAGCTATTACTATTTTTGGTATATTTGGATGGATAAAATGATGCTAAGCATCGTAATATTTGTATGAATTATCATCATTATTAGAGCTAAATATAATACTTTGTCTCTTTCAAAGCTAATCTTCTTACTCACTCTAGTTTAAAGGGTGCAAGCCAGACCTTGAATTTTGGGATTAATCTTCCCCCAAGTAATGTCTCTCCTACCCAAAAAATTATTTACTGGATTAAACTTAATTATCACTACATCAAGGTTAAAACTGATGGCTTGGCTTATAATGGTTACTATGGTTGTGGTGGGATTTTAAGAGATCATTGTGGCAAGGTTATCTTGCTTTTCGCCACTTTTAGATCCTTATTTTGTGTTATTTGCTGAGCTCAAAGGCTTTCATGGCATTTTTATTTGTTCACAATAAGGTTTTCATAAGATCTAGTTTGAAGTTGATGCTCTCCTTCTTTTAGATTTACTCAAATCTGATGCTCATGGTAATGCTAAAGTGTAGTATTTACTTAATTATACTAGAGGCTAACATAGATTTTCAAATTTCTCATATTTATAGGAAGAACTCTTGTACTAACTTTCTTCCAATTTAATTCTTCTTCTTGCAAATGTTTTCTAATGATGACATACCTTTCTTTAAGGGTCTTATGAATCTAGATAAAACTAGTTGTTTTATGTTAAAAGCTTGTAGCCTTTTTTTTCTGTTGATTTTGGCTTTTTGCTATTATAAATATTTTACTTTCTCTTTGTGGTTTGGTCTTGATTTTTCTTCATCTTAACCTACTTTTATTTTAGTTTGGTTTCTTCCCATTCTTTGAATATGTTGTTTTCCATTTATTGATTTTGCTATTTTTTTTTTTTCTAGTTTATTTTCTCCCAACCTAGAAGTGTTTATGAGGTGGAGGCTATTGATTTTTTCACTTGTTGGTGTGTGGTTCTCTTTATTGGTTGGATCTCTAGCTATTTTATTTTCTGATTTTATGGTTTATTGTTTGTGGTGTGTCTCTATTATTTTTTTCCATTTTTGAGTGTTGCTCATGCTATTTTTGAAACCTTCCTATTGTACGTTATATCCTTGTTCTTTAATCAAGATGGTTTTTCCGCTTTTGGTTTTCTTTTCTCTCTTGGTTTTTTGCTAAGATATTGACCTGAGGCTCTTTGTTTTTTTTTTGTTGTAGCTTGGAGAACTATTTTCCTCTATCTATCCTCTTTTGGTCCCTAGATGAATGTAAGGTTAGATGCTCGATGTTATATCTTCTAAATGTTGGTGCCTCTGTATTAGGTTCTATTTTAATTTGTGTTTTGAACCTATAAACTATTTATGTTTTTTGCACTTCGATGATGACTTTGTTAGGGTTCTTTATGTCTGGTTGTTGATTATTTGTGATTCTAAAAGGATTTTACTTTTCTCTATTTTATGTATCTAGTTGTTTAAAGGATTCTCCTATCCATGGATTTGATTGGTGGATCCTATGGCTTTCCTTTAATTTTTTTAGATGATTGATAACTCTTTCTCTCTTTCATCGATGGTTCAAAGTCTAATGATTTAAATCCTACCATGGTGGCTCAGGTGGACCTATATTGCTGATATGCTCTAAACTATTTAAAAGAGTATCTATTATAATTTTTGATCTTTTCAAGTCTATATAGACAACTACTTACTTTCCATTCTTCTCTGGTTTCTATCTAGATTTTCATTTATGGACTGTGGAACCTCTACCCTTTCCTATTTGGAGGGTTGCTGCTTGCTAATAATCTTGATGTTACCTATCGTTCCTCCGATATTATTATTTCTAGATATTTGCATGTTCTTTTTTATGAATAACCTTCAACTATGGTCCTACTTTTCCTTTGTTTGGTCTATTCTTAGTCTTTCTTATACAGAGGTTTAGCCATTTAGAAATTGTGGTAGTTGCTTTTGGTGCTCCTCTCCTAAATCTTTCTGATGGGTTATCTCCTTATCCGCTATGGTTTAATATATCCTCTATGTTTGTGGTTATATTTTCTATTTAAAGTTTTCTGGTTTGTTCGATGATCATCATTGATAAGGTGCTACAAGAGATCTCTATAGGTTGAGACTTTTAAAGGATTGTCTTTTAAAAAGTAGAGAAATTTTGCTTTAATTTAAGGATTATTTTTGTGGATCTGTTTCTTTTTTATTAGCTTACTTTCATTATCTATTGTATTAATCTTCTCTAAAACTTTGTAGCTCATAACATTACCTTAGATATTTGTCAAGGACTTTGTAATTTCTAAAACCCTAACCTAAATAACCCTAAACCATAAACCATAAAAATCTAAACCCTAAACTAGCCTTAAACCCTAAAAACCCTAAAACCTAAAGCCAAAACACTAAAGCCTAAACCCTAAACCCTAACCCTAAACCCTAAACCCAAAAAGCATAAAACCTAAAACCCTAAACCATAAAACCATAAACCCTAAACCCTGAAAACCTAAAAACCTAAACCTAAAATAAATACAACCTAAAAATAAAATAAATAAATAAAACCTAAACCAAAATAAAATAAAAACAAAAAACTTAAAATTAAACTTAAACTAAACCTAAAAGAAAAAAAAGAAAAATAAACTAAAATAAAATAAATAAAACCTAAACTAAACTAAAAAATTAAAACCTAAATAAAATAAAACTAAACCTAAAATAAAATAAAATGAAAACTAAATAAAATCTAAACCCAAAATAATAAACATAAAAATAAAACATAAATATAAAAAAACATAAACCCTAAACTAAAAAATCCTAAACCTAACATATAAATAAAAAAAAATGTAAACCTAAACTAAAATAAATAAAACATAAACCAAAACCTACAATAAACTAAACCTAAACATAAACCTAAACCTAAAATAAACTAAACCTAAACCTAAACCTAAACTAAATAAAATAAAATTAACTAAAAATAAACCTAAACCTAAAGAAAAAAATAAAACCTAAAAATAAACCTAAAATAAAATAAAAGCCTAAACCTAAACCTAAAAATAAAAAATAAAACATAAACCTAAAAAATAAAATAAAAATAAAACTAGAATAAAAAATAATTATAAACCTAAAAAATAAAATAAAATAAAAACCTAAAATAAATAAACTTAACTACTTAAAAATAAAAATAAACCTAAATCAAAATAAAAAATAAAATAAACTTAAATAAATAAAAAATAAACTAAATAAACCTAAACCTACTAGTTTACTTAATTTAAAAAGAAAATTTAAAAAAATAAAAAATAAATAAAAAATATAAAAATCCCTAACCCTAAACTCTAAACCCTAAATCTACAAACCCTAAACCCTAAACTTACAACCAGAACCTAAACCCTAATCCCTAAACTAAACCCTAAAACCCTAAACCCTAACCAACCCTAAACCCTAAACTCAACTAACCCTAACCCTAAAACCTAAAACCCTAAAGCCTAAACCCTAATTCCCAAACCCTAAACCCTAAACCCTAAACCCTAGATCCTAAAAATCTAAACTTAACCTAAATAAAACCTAAAAATAAAATAAATAAATAAACCTAAACCTAAATAAAATTAAATAAAAACCTCAACTAAAACCTAAGCCTAAACTTAAACCTAACCTAAACTTAAACCTAAAAATAAAATAAAATAAAAAAATAAAAACTAAAGTAAAATAAAATAAATAAAAACCTAAACTAAACGAAAAAATAAAATAAAACTAAAAATAAAAACATAAATAAAATGAAAACTAAACATTAAATAAAAATAAAATAAACCTAAAATCAAATAAAATAAAGACTAATAAAAACATAAACCTAAAAAGAAATAAAAAAATAAACTAATAAAAAAAACCTAACCCTAAAATAATTAAAATCAAATAAAGCTAAACTTAAACTGTAATAAACTAAACTAAGATAAATAAAACTTAAATCTAAACCTAAAATAAACTAAACCTAAACCCTATACAAAGTAAAATAAAATAAACGAAAAGTAAACCTAAACTGAAAAATAAAACCTAAAAATAAACCTAAAATAAAAATCTAAAACCTAAACCTAAAAAAATAAAATAAAAATAAAACTAAACAAAAAATATACCTAAACTTAAAAAATAAACTAAAATAAAAATTCTAAACTAAAATTAATAAACTTAAAATAAATAAACTAAACTAAAAATAAATATAAATAAAAAATAAAATAAATAAAATATAAACTAAATAAACCAAATCATACCAATTTACTTAATTTAAAAATAAAAATAATAAATAAAATAAAATAAATAATAATAAACTATAAACCTAAATAAAACTAAACCCTAAACACTAAAATAAACCCTAATAAGCTCTAACTTAAATAATAAACCCTAAAATCCAAAACCCTAAACCTAAACCCTAAAACCTACAACCCTAAACCTTAAACCCTAAACACCAAATCCTAAACCCTAAACCCTAAACCATAAACTAACCCTTAGCCATAAAAATCCTAAACCCTAAACCCTACACCCTAAACCCTAAAACCCTAAACAATATACCTTCAACCCTAAACCCTAAACACTAAGTCCTAAACCCTAACCCTAAACCTTAACCCTAAATCCTAAGCCTTAAACCCCAAACACTAAACCCTAAACCCTAAACCCTAAACCTCATTAAATTTTAAAACCTAAACCCTAAACCAAACCTAAACCTAACCTAAACCCTAAACCCTAAACCCTAAACCCTAATCCCTAAACCCTAAACCTTCTCCCTTAACCCTAAAACCTACAACCCTAGACCTTAAACCCTTAAAACCTAAAAACCTAAAACTAAACTAAATAAAACATAAAAATAAAATAAATAAATAAAACCTAAACCTAAATAAAATAAAATAAAAATCTAAACTAAAACCTAAGCCTAAACCTAAACCTATAACTATAATGAAATTAAAAATAAAACCTAAATTAAAATAAAATAAATAAAAACCAAAACTAAATTAAAAAAATAAAATAAAACTAAAAATAAAAAATTGAAATAAAATAAAAACTAAACATAAAATAAAAATAAAATAAACCTAAAATGAAATAAAATAAAAACTAAATAAAAACTTAAATCAAATAAATGAAATAAAACATTAAAAAAAATAATCTAGAAACCCTATACCCTAAACTAAAACTTGAACCCTAAACATAAAAAACCTAAACCTTAAACCCTAAACCCTAAACCTTAAAATCCCTAAACCTTAAACCCTAAACCATAAAACCCTAAACCCTAAACCATAAACCCCTAAACCATAAAACCTAAACCATAAACCTTAAACCCTAAACCCTAAACCCTAAACCATAAACCCTAAAAAGCTATAATCGTGAACCTAAATGAAATAATACATTAAAAACATATATATCAAATAACATAAACCAAAATAAAAAAAATAATATAAAAAAATATAAACTAAAATAACCTAAACTTAAACCTAAAAAAGAAAATATAATAAAAAATTAAAATAAACTAAAATAAAAAATTAATAAAACCTAACTAAATTAAAAAAAAATAAAACATAAATAAAATTAAAACTAAACCTAAAATAAAAAAATAAAGTAAACCTAAAAATAAAATAACTAAATAAATATTTAAACTAAAAAATAAACCAAAAAATATATAAAAAATTAAACCTAAAATTAAATAAAAATTAAAACCTAAACCATAAACTAATAAAAAAACCTACACCTAAAATAAAAATAAAATAAAGTAGAACCTAAACTAAAATAAACTAAACTAAAATTAATAAAACCTAAACCTAAACCTAAACCTAAACTAAATAAAATAAAATAAACTAAAAATAAACTTAAACTAAAACTAAAGAAATAAAACCTAAAAAAATAAACCAAAAATAGAAACCTAAAACCTAAATCTAAAAAAAGTAATATAAAAACCTAGATCTGAACCTAAAATTAAAAAATAAAACCTAAACCTTAAAAAGAAAAAAAAATAAACTAATAAATAAACCTAAACCAAAGCCTAACCCTAAAAAAAACTAAAATGAAAATCCTAAATTAAAATAAATAAACCTAAATAAATAAACTAAATTAAATAAAAATAAAAATAAACCTAAATAAAAATAAAAATAAAATTAACTAAAATAAATAAATAAACCTAAACCTACCAGTTCACTTAATTTAAAAAAATTAAAAAAAATAAAAAAACCCTAACCCTAAAACTAACCCTAAACCCTAAACCCTAAACCTTAAACCCTAAAAGCCTAAACCCTAAACCTTAAACCCTAAACCCTAAACCATAAACCACAAACCCAAAAAAAAAAAACAAAATATAAAAAAAAAACAAAAATTAAAAAAATTAAAAAAACCTAAAAAAACAAATAAATAAAATAAAAAATCAAAAAAAACCCTCCCCCCACTCCTCAAACCAAAAACCCTAAACCCTTTTCTGCAGCTCCTTCCCGTCCCGAGCTCCGGTAATTCTGGAATCATTTTCCTTTTCAATCTCTTTCTCATCATTTTTGAGTTAGTTTTCCAAAAATTTCTTCGGGTTTGGCTTCAAATATTTGGCCTTTAACCAATCCTTATTCGGTTCCTAAGTGGTACCATTTTCCATGGTGTCATGAATACTTGGGAAAACTAAATGTTCCATGCTCCAATAAGCATTCTTTGGGTATAGTTAAACCTTTTGCCTCTAAATCCTTCAAAGTTTCCTTATCTAGTAAGGATTCTTCAACTTTGTTGATATTTCTTTAAACTTGGTTCATAAGACCTTCAAAGGTGTTATGGCTATTATGTGCTCTAATTTGGATATTGAAAAACTAGCCGAGCTTTCTGCAATCATTGCAAAACTTATGGCCATGAAGTCTCAAAATGTTTTGTTACTCATCCACATCTTAGGAAGAAAGTGGTTAAAGATCCTAAGGTTGCTAGAAAAATTGGAGATTTAAAAAGTAATAAAAGAAAAACTACTTTAAATGAAAAGAATAATGATGATGTGAATGAAATTATTGATGTTTCTAATGTTATTACTAATGTTTCTAATGTTGTTCCCAATGTAAGTGGTAGTGATAAGCTTGTTAAAAATGCTTCTAAAACTATTTTGTAGAGTAATAAGGTTTCGACATCTATTATTTTTATTATTTCTGAAAATTTGAAGTGGATGATTTTCTTATTTTATTTTCAGATTCTAAGGAGATTTATGCTGCTAAAAATATTATAGAAAATGGTTCTATTATTTTGGCTCAAAAAATCATTAATCTTTGAATCTGGGCAAGAATAATGGTATGGAGCTTGTTGATAATGTGCAAGTGTTTGTTTGCTTAATAAATGTTTCTCCCTTCTTTAACTATTATTCTGGATGGTACTTTGCTTAGTGATAATTCTTGTTTAATGGATAAAGAGGATTTGTCTTCTTGTCAAATGGGATCTTCTTCTAAATCTATTGTTAATAATGATGATAAATCATTTTTTGATGATGAATCTATGGAGAATGAGATTGATTTTCAAACTATTTTTATGAAAAAGGAAAAAACAATTTAAAAATTATCCTCTAAACTTTCTAGATCTATTGATCTTCTTTCATCTTCTTTGCCTATAAAAAAATTAATGTTTAACTTTCTTATTTGGAATGTGAGGGGCATTGGTACTCTTGCTATTAAGAATAGAATTAGGAATCTTTGTAGAATTTATAATGTTGGTTTCTTGGTTATTCTTGAACCTCTTATTTTTCTTCTAAAATAATGCATATGGCCACGATGATTGGTTTTAGCAACTTTTATTTCAATAGCAATAATAAGATTTGGTTATTTTGGAATAATTCTCTTACTATTTATGTTATTAATGATTTTCATCAAGTTATTAATGTGGATATTTCATTTGGTGATTATGATGCATTTGGCTCTTTTTTTACACTACTTATAACAAGTTAGAGGAGAATTCTTTGGGATCAATTATCTTGTTTTGCTTTTTGTTAATGATTCTTGATTGTTGGTGGGAATTTCAAAGCGGTCCTTTCTTTGAATGAAAGGAAAAGGGGTTCTTTGCCAAATTTACATTCAATGGAAGATTTTTCAAATATGATTTTGGATTATAATCTTCATGATGTTGGTTACATTGGTTCTTAATCTACTTTGAATAATCATAGAGTTGGGATCGTGCATTATTTAATAATTATTGGTTAAACCATTGGCCATTAACTTTGGTGGAGCATCTTAGTAGAACTCTTTGATCATGCTCTTTTGATTACTATTAAGGATGTTGTTCATAACAATAATATCATTAAAAATTTTATTTTCAAAATATGTGGTTACAAGATAAAAGTTTTCTTGATGTTATTGCTTATAATTAGTGTGCTCCTTTTTCTCCTGATGATTCTGCATTTGGTATGATGAGGTTTTGGCTTAAGCTTAAAAGGCTTAAGCATAATATCACATGGTGGAATAGAAACTATTTTAAAAATCTTTTTAATAATATCAAGAATATGGAAACAAAGGTGAAAGATTTGGAAGAACTTGTTATTACTAATTCTTCTTTTTGTTATAATCTTGCTGAAGCTAAAGATAATCTCATTAATTTTCAGAATATGGAGGAGACTTATTGGAGACAAAAAGCTGCCTCTAAGCATCTTTCTGAGGGGGAAAGAAACTCTAAATATTTTCATGCTTTGGTAATGAAAAAGAGAGTTCTTGGTCGCTTTCATAAAATCAAGAACTTTGATAGTTCTTAGTTTATAAAAAAGGATATATTTTCTTCTGCTCTTAATTATTTTAAAGATGTTTTAAATAAAATTGTTAACTTGAGCATTAATCCAATCCCTCTATCATCCCTTCTATTATGTCTATAGAGGATAATGAGTGTTTGGTTACTCCTCCTTCTGATGAGGAAATTTTAATATTCTTAATGGTATGAATGCTGATTTTGTTGGGGCCGATGGTTACACTACTTTATTCTTCAAAAGCTTGGTTTATTATTCTGATCTTATTAATGTTGTTAAGAATTATTTTCAAGGGAATTCTATTCCTAAATATTTTACTAGCACTTCTATTATTCTTATTCCTAAGAAAAATAATCTTGACTTTTGGAATGACTTTAGACCTATTAGTCTTTATACTTTTTTCAATAAATTGATTTCTAAAATTTTGACTAATAGGCATAGTAAGTTTATTCCTAAGATTATCTCACCTAATCAAATTAGCTTTATGAAAGGTAGAACTATTTTGGATAACATCTTGCTTGCTCAAGAATTGATTCATGATTAGAATGTTAAAACTAGAGGTGGCAATTTACTTTTTAAGCTTTACATCACAAAAATTTATGATAACATTTCTTGAGATTTTCGTAATATCATTCTAATATTATATGGTTTTTCTAATCATTTTTTTCTTTGGTTAATAATATAATTACAAATGTTTGGTTTTCATTAGTTATCAATGGTGAAATCTTTGGTTTCTTTAATTCCTCTCAAGGTATAAGACAAGGTGACCCTCTTTCTCTGATGCTTTTTATTATTGCGATTGAATATTTGTCTCATTGGCTTAATCTATTATTTTTAGAAGAATTCTAGTATGGAATCTTGGAGGTTTGGCTATCTCTCATTTAAGCTTTGCTGATGATTTCATAATATTTTGTAATGGCTCATTACATAATGTTAAAAAGCTTAAGGGTTTTTTAAATAAATTTGAAAAGTGGCCTTTTGATTAGTGCTCATAAAGTTGTTTTATCACTTCTACTTCTATTTTTGTTCATAGAATTAATAAAATAAAGATATCACTAGTTTTTATCAAAATCTTCCTATTAAATATTTAGGCTCCCTTTTATATTGTGGTCATAAGAGATCCCATCTCTTTTGAGGTAATTCATAATATTCAAAATAAAATTTCTACCCTTGAATTTAATTTTTTTTATCTTTTGGTGGTAGATTAATTATTATTAAAAGTATTCTTTATTCTCCTCATTTTTATCTTTTGCTTAAAATTTATTCCTACTTCCCTTGTTCTTATCCAAATGGAAAGACTTTTTAATAAGTTTTTTTGGGGTTCTAGGAATTTGGCCAAAAGGCTTCATTGGACTTCCTGGTCCAATATGTGTGGTACTATTTATGAAGGTGGCCTTTGGTGCAGATCTTTGATAGACTCCACCAATGTTTTTTCTTATAAGATTTGGTGGAATTTTTAGAAAAATAAAAGTCTTTGGGCTAAATTCATGAAATTTAAATATTTCAAAGGTAAGCATCCTTTGATTTGCAATTATAAACATGGTGATTCTATTGTTTGGAAATGGCTCTATGATATTAAATGGAAAGTGGAACCTCTCATTTTTTGGGGTACTAATAATGGGTCTTCCTACTTTTGGCAAGATAACTAGATGGGAGACTTTTCCCTTGATTCTTTGCTTAATACACATTTTCTTCTTGAAAGTTAGTCATTTTATTTATAATGGGAATGGAATTTCTCTTTAAATGAGTTGATTCTTGATTTCATTAGTAATAACATCATTAATATTATTCCTATTGTTGGTAATTTTCCATATCAAATTCTTTATGAAATTTCTAGTAATGGAGAATTTTCTTTTAAAGATACTTGGCATTATGTTAAAATTAAAAAATCCACTTCTCCTATTTTCCTTAAAATTTGGAATAATATTATTCATACTTCTTACTCTATTTTTGTGTGGAGAATTTTATGGGATTTTATTGTTGTTGACACTTTACTTTCTGACAATGGTTTTTATCTACCTTCCAAATGCATGTGTACTTTTTATATTGAGAATGTTAATCATGTTTTTGTTAATGGTTCCATTGCCTCAAAAGTTTGGGTTGGTATGATAATTTATTTAATTCAAGATGTTTTAATGGCAATTTAACATTAATGCAACATCTGAATTCTTATTTTCTTAAAATTGTTAAAGGGCATATCAAAATTATGGTGGTCGTTACTTTGATTTGTTTTATTTGGCTTAAGAAATGATGCTAAACATCGTGATGCCTATGAACCATAAGAGGATTATTACTAGGACTAAAGAAAAGATTTTTCTTTACATAAGGTTGCTCTTCTCGGTGGTAATAATTTTAGAGGGTTTAAGTTTGTTTTCTCTAAAGGGTATCATTTTCCATATTGTGACTCATCTCTAAATATAAAATTATTCATTGGATTAACCCTCTAATTGTTGTATTAAAATTAATACAAATGGCTCTATTGCACATAACAAGTTGGGTTATGGCGGTATTTTTAGAAATAATCATGGGAATATTATCATGGAATTTTCCACTCCTCTTTCTACCGAATCAGTTATTTTTGTTGAATTGATGGTTATTTTTATGCTCTTAAGCTTTTGTTTGGAGAGAAATTTTTTAGACTATTTGGTTGGAATCGATGCTAAGATGGTTGTTGCTTGATCAATTCTAAACATAATTGTAATGTTAAGCTTTTCTGTTTAATTAGAAATATTAAAGCTATTATCTCTAAACTTTCTTTTAAAATTACACATATTTTAAGAGAAGGTAACTCTTGTGCAGATTATTTTGCTAGTTTGGGGTGCAATCTCTTAGACTTTTCTTTGTTTACCAACGATAATATTTCTAAGCATTTAAGAGGTTTTTCTAATTAAGATAAATCTAGTATGCCATATCTTAGATTCTTTTAGATTTTCATTATTTTTCTTTAGTTGTTTAATTTTCCTTTGGCTGGTTTGGCCTTGTTGTTTTGTTGGCCTTTGTCCTGGCACTTGGGTGACTGGTGCCTTGTCTCCTAGTTTTGGGTATTAGTTTGGCCTATTTGGATTTTCTTTTAGGTGGTTGGCTTCCTTTAGCTTTGTTGGCTTTTGGTGCTTATGGCTTTTTCCATTTATTTTTCTGCTGTGTTGCTTCCCTCTAATTTCTCTGTGCTGGTTGAGTTGTTTAGGTTTGGGCTCTGACTTTTCTTCCCTTTATGGTTTTGGTGGCTCTACTACAGTTTGATTTGGTTGGTCCTTTGGGCCTTTCTTTCCCTTCTAGTTTTGGTGGCTCTACTGTTGCTTTGTTTGGATGGTGGCTACTGTGGTCCTTTTGGTTGGTGGCTGCATTGGTGGGCTGTTTATTATGGTTATTGTTTTACCCTTGGTCTTGTTGTTTGCTAGTGGCTTGTTCCTGCTATTTCTTTGTGTTGGTAGTTTGATGGCAGGTATTAGAACTTTGCTCGTTATTGGTTATGGGTTAGCTCCTTCGTGGAGGTAAGTTTGGTTGTGATGATTGGATGTTTTTTTTTGTTTTCTTTTGGCTTATCATTATTTGTAAGTAACCCTTCTTTTGTTTGGATGCTCAAATTTTGTTGCTCCTTTAGTTATTGTGTGAGCACGAGCCTTGTCCATGGATTTTATTTATTTCATCTCTTTATGTTCTTACATTTTTTTCATCTTTTCTCTTAGCTTATCTCCACTTAAGTTTATTGCAGTGTTTTTTAGATCTTGGGTTCATACAGGTGGTTTGTGATCTGCTCAGAGGGTCTCAGTGTTGTTGTTGAGTTTTCTTTCTTTTCCTTTTGCATTTCTTTTTCTCTTGTATTAGGGGATTTATCTCTTTAGGCTTTATTGTATCTCTTTGAGCATTAGTTTTGGAGATTTATCCCCTATTAAAGACTTTGTGATCCTTTTCTTATGGTAATAAAATTTTCCCATTTTTAGAAAATAAAACCATAAACCCTAAACCCTAAATCTTAAACACTAAACACTAAAACCTAAACCTAAACTAAATAAAACCTAAAATAAAATAAATAAAAAACCTAAACCTAAATTAAATAAAATAATAAAATAAAATAAAATAAAAAACTAAACTAAACTAAACCTAAACCTAAAAAAAATAAAATAAAATAAAATTAAAAAACTAAACTAAAAATAAATAAAAAAAATAAACTAAAAAAAATAAAATAAACCTAAAAAATAAGAAACCTAAATAAAATAAAACCTAAAAATAAAATAAAAATAAAATAAACTTAAAATGAAATAAAATAAAAAATAAATAAAACCTAAACCTAAAAATAAACCTATAAATAACCTAAAATAAAATAAAATCAAAACCTAAACTAAAAAAAAAACCTAAACCTAAAATAAAAAAATAAAAAATAAAATCAATAAACTAAACTAAAATAAATAAAAGATAAATAAACCTAAACCTAAACCTAAACCAAACTAAATAAAATAAAATAAACTAAAATAAACCTAAACCTAAACTAAAAATAAAACCTAAAAACCTAAAACCTAAACCTAAAATAATATAAAACCTAAACCTACACCTAAAATAAAAAATAAAACCTAAATAAAAAAAAATAAAAATAAAACTCAACAAAAAATAAAATAAACCTAAACTAAACCTAAAAATAAACTAAAACAAAATACCTAAACTAAAATAAAGGAAATAAATAAACTAAACTAAATAAAATAAAAAATAAGCCTAAATAAAATAAAATAAAAAATAAATAAAAAATAAATAAATAAACCTAAACCTACTGTTTACTTTTTTTTTTGAAAAAAAACCATAAATCTAAACCCTAAACCCTAAACCCTAAACCTACAACCCTAAACCATAAACCTTAAACCATAAACTATAAAACCTTGAAACCTTAAACTTAAACCCTTACCCTAAACCATAAACCATAAAAGCACAAACCCTAAAACTGCAAACCCTAAACCCTAAACCCCAAACCCTAAATCAGAACCTAAACTAACTAAATAAATTAAAAAATAAACCTAAACCCTAAAACTTAATAAACATAAACCGAATAATAGGTAGAACCTTGATGACAGGAACATCACCATCAACCAGGCTTAATATAGATCTAGTGGAGGAGAGGTGGTTGCTCGCGGTGGTGGTGGGGGGGAGATGCGGATGTGGATGTGGTGGTTGGGTATGGTGGTTGAGCGGTGATGGTTATGGAGGCGAGGAGGAGCGTGGAGGTTACGACCATGGTGGGGGGGAGGAGGGAGAGATGATATGATGGTGGATCCTACTTCAGAGGTGGGGTGGTTGATGGGAACTGGTGAAAGCGAAAGAAATGCGATCACTTGCTTATGGGCGCCTTTACATCAGAGATGATTCTAGTTATCTAGGGTTTTTGATTTGCTATATGGGTGCTCATTTTTGATCTATGTCATCGCTTGTGTCTTAGAAAACTAAGTGTGTTACTTGGTTGATGAAATCGAATAGAAGAAATGTTGAATATGAATTTGTTTTCTATTAAAAAAAAACCAAAAACCCCAAACCCTAAACTAAAACCACCGAAAACCTAAAACCTAAACCCATAACCTAAACCTAGCTAAAACCATCCCAACCTAACTAAAACCCAAACTCCTAAACCTAAACCCCAAATCCTAAACCCCTAAACCCTACCTACCTACCACCTAAACTTTTACCCCTAACCATATCTAAATAAAACCTAACATAAAACCTAAAAATAAAATAAATAAATAAAACATCAACCTAAATAAAATAAAATAAAACCTAACATAAACCTAAACCTAAACCTAAAGCTAAACCTAAAAGTAAAATAAAATAATATAAATAAGCTAAAATAAAATAATAAAACCTAAACTAAACTAAAATAAAATAAACTTGAAAATAAAACCTAAATATAATAAAACCTAACGTAAAATAAAATAAAATCCTAAAATAAAATAAAATAAAACTAAATCTAAACCTAAAAAATAAACCTAAATATAAAACCTAAAATAAATAAAAATAAAACCTAAACCTAAAAGAAAACCTAAACCTAAAATAAATAAATAAATAAATAAACCCTAAACCAAAATAAACTAAATAATATAAATAAACCTAAACCTAAACTTAAATAAATAAACCTAAACCCTAACTAAATAAAATAAAATAAACTAAAAATAAACCTAAACCTAAACTAAAATAAAACATAAATAAACCTAAAATAAAACCTAATACATAAACATAAAAATAAAATAAAAGCCTAAACCTAAAATAAAATAAAACCTAATAAAAATAAAATAAAATAAAATAAACTAAACTAAAAATAAATAAACCTAACCTAGAAAAATAAATTAAAATAGAAAACTACTAAAATAAATAAACATAAAATTAATAAACTAAACTAAATAAAATTAAAAATGACCTCAATAAAATATAAAATAAACCAAACCTACCTGTCGGGTTTGCTTAATTTAAAAAACCCTACAAGATCTTAAACTAAACCCTAAACCCTAACCCATTCTAAACCCTGAGCCTGGGCCCCAGGCCCTGATCATGGGCCCTAAAACTAAACTGGGCCACTGAACTGAGCCTAAACTGGGCCACTAGGCCCTAAACTGACCCCAGGCCTGGCCTAACCTAGGCCCTCTGCCCTAAAGGCCCTGGGCCTAAACCCTGGGCCACTGAGGCCAGACCTCCACAGGCCCTAAAGCCCTAAACCCTAAACTAAGGCGTAATGACCTCCCTGGGCCCTAATGTGACCCTGGGCCAACTGTCTTAAACCCAGACACTACCCTAAAATCCTAAGCCCAAACCCCAACTAAACCCTAACCCTGACCTGTCACTAAACTAACAGATCCTAAATCTTAAATCATCCCTAAGCTAAACTCTCCATATGACCTAAACCTAAAATACATATAAATAAAACCTAAACTATAAAATAAAACCTAAATCCACCTAAACCTAAAAACTAAATAATAAATAAAATAAATAATAAATTAATAAAAACAAAAATAATAAAACCTAAGAATAAAATCTAAATAAATAAAAAAAATGTAAAATAAAATACCAAAATAAAATAAATAAATTAAATAAATTTACTAAAATAGATAAATAAACTTAAAACCTAAACCTAAATTAAAATAAAATAAATATAAAATAAACCTAAAACTAAAATTATAAACCTAAACATTAAAATAATAAACCTAAACCTAAACTAAACTAAATAAAATAAACTAACATAAACCTAAATTAAAATAAACCTAAATAAACCTAAAAATACATAAACCTAAACCTAATATAAAATAAAACCTAAACCTTAAACTAAAAAATAAATAAATCTAAAGATAAAATAAAACTCAACTTAAAAAATAAATCTAAATTAAACTAAATAAACTAAAATTAAAACCTAAAACTAAATAAAATAAAAAATAAACCTAATAATAAAAATAAAATAAAATAAAAAATAAAGTAAAATACTAAAATAAACCTAAATCTTTTTAATTTTAAAACCCTCAAACCAACCACCCTACTAACCCACCCTAAATCCCCTAAACCCCACCAGATACATAAACCATAAATCTAAATCCTAAACCTAAATGCTAAACTCACCACTAAACCTAAACACTTTGCCACAAACTAAACCCTAAACCTCAAACCCTAAACTAAGCCTAAATAAATTAAAAAATAAACCTAAACCCTAAGAATTAGCATAACGTAGATGGGAGGAACATCACTGTCAACCAAGCTTAGTCTAGATCTGGCAATGGAGGAAAAGCCAGAGGCGATGATTATCATAGTGGTGGTGGGGGATCTAGAGGTGCTTGTGCATATGGAGGTGGTGGTTAGAGTAGCGGTGTTTATGGAAGTGGGAGGAACGACGAAGGTTATAGCCATGGTGGTGGGGGAGGCAGAGATAAAAGATATGATGGTGGATCGCAACTGAGAGCGAGGTGGAACTGAGGAACATCATTGCTTATGAAATATGTCACATAGAGATGATTCTAATTTTCTAGGGTTTTTGATTTGCTCTATGCATGCACATTTTTTATCTATGTTGTCATTTGTGTCTTAGAAAACATGGTGTGTTACTTGGTTCATAAATAAAAAAAATATGTTGAATCTGAATTTGCTCTCTATTAAAAAAAATAAAAACCCCAAATCCTAAACTAAAACCTAAACCATAAACCTAAATCCTAAACACTAAACCCTAAAACCATAAACCTTAAACCCTAAACCCTAAACCTAAACCCTAACCCTAAACCTAAACCCTAAGCAAAACTAAAACCCTAAAAAAGCTAAAAATCTAAACTTAAACTAAACAAAACCTAACAATAAAATAAATGAAAAAAACTAAACCAAAATAAAATAAAAAAATAAAATAAATTAAGACTAAAACTTAAACCTAAACCTAAAAAAAGTAAATAAAAAATAAAGACTAAAATAAAATAAAATTAATAAAACCTAAACTAAACTAAAAAATAAAAAACTTAAATAAAATAAAAATAAAATAAACCAAAACCTAAACTAAAATAAACTAAACTAAAATAAATAAAACTAAAATAAATAAAACTACACTTAAACCTAAACTAAATAAAATAAAATAAACTAAAAATAAACCTAAACCTAAACTAAATAAATAAAACCTAAAAATAAACCTAAAATAAAAACCTAAAACCTAAACCTAAAAATATAAAATAAAAACCTAAACCTAAGCTTAAGAATCCTGTGGTGGTGGCTGAGGGAGAGATCAGGGATATAATGGTCGAACCAGCTACTTGAAATGCTAGGGTGGTTCTAATGAGAACTGGAGAAACTGAAGAATGGTCGATCTGATCTACTACTTATAGAACTGTGGCTTTATAGTAGAGACAACTCTAGTTATCTAGGTTTTTAGTTTGCTCTATGCGTGCTCATTTTTTATCTTTGTCGTCACTTATGTCTAAAAAAACTTGGTGTGTGTGGTGTTTATTTTTGAGATATTGGATACCACGCAGATCTTAGGGGGTGCTTATTGAAATGATCGGGCATGACATTAAGGAAAGATGCATTATCTTAAAAGATAGAAATCAGTACTTTATAATCGACCTAATCACCAAATAAAAACTCTTAAGGCATGATGGGTCTTCGAATGTACCAGAGATCTTTCCCCTACTTTACATGGAAAAGTAAAGTAACATTTATATTAAGATGGGTTCATTAAGTTCTGTATGGAGGCAAGCCTCCATAGTTAAATACATTTTAAGTGATGTGAATCCCTTAAGAATACTCTTGATTAAAGTAGCAATTAAAATCTCTATAGATTTCAAGGCTAGACTATCAAAGGATTAATTGTATTGGAAAATTAAGTGGGAAAACTCAAGGACAAGACTTATTATCGAAGCCAACAGAAATGAGTAGGGAATGCTCTTGATATTAGGAAACTTAGTCCATTCAACGTATCCTATAATAAGGATTTATAATTTTGAAATTGAAGAGAAGATCCATTTTGTTAAAGTTGACATTTCATTAGAAAGCTAGGACTTGTAATCCAACACACAAGATTATGGAGATGCCTAAGAGGTGAGGATTTATGCTTGTAGCCCAAGAAAAACAACCACCTTGGATCCTAAATATAGGTAGCTTTAGCATAAGCCAATGCGTAACCAAAATCTAAATGAAAATAGGCATATGGTTTACCTCCATAAGAGAGGATAAACTGCCCGATTGCTAGACTTACAACCATATGGAGTGGCAGCCAGCTAACACCTCCTATGCTTTAAATCCAAGATGTATGGTCATATGATTTGCATGATTAGTTAGGCTATAGTTTAGTTAAAAATAAACTAAAGTCTTTAAACCCACTCCCTAAGAGACTAGAGCATGAGTGGTATGAGCATATGACTTAGTCTAATGTAAAATGTTTTCATATTTATTTATTTTTACACTTCATTTTGATAAAAGCTTTCAGTTTTTGATACCTACATGCATGATAAAATAAGGTTGTTGGCTATATCAGTAAGAAAGGGGTGTTTTCCAACACAAAGGATTCCCTCATAGGTCAAGCATTCCCTTATCGTGCAAGGATGGAAATCCCTTAATTTCAAGAGTGAAATAATATGATGTGCATGTTGTTTGCCATTCAACATTCAACTAAGGGATTGCTAAATCTTTTAATTATCTTGGTTTATGTCCTAGGTTTTATGTGAGGTTATGAATTGTTTAAAAGTTTACTTATGAGTTATAGTTGGGCAAAAAGGTTAATTTTTTTCTTAAGAGCCTAATTGCATACAAGGCCACACATTCAAACATCAAACATAAAAAGAAACTAAGAAAAGCTTACCATCCAAATTGTGCACTTTAAACACAACATCAAACAAATTTTATAGCTAATGTAAAAGTATAAGCCAATGATCGTGCCAAACAACCCAAAAGAAAATGGAGCCAAGCTCTACCCTTATACAACCGTACATAAAAGAATAATTTATAATTTACAAATGATAAATGCTATGGGGTCTTCATGTATCTTCTTCTTCTTTGACTTGGTTTCCACTTCAAAAGGCATCACATGGCCTCCCATGATAAAGCCTTCTAGCCAATGCTCATCATTATCCCCCATAGCACTAATCCTAATTCCTAAAGTAAAATTATATTAAAAATAAGAAAAGTAAATCTAACTACACCTAGAAGATAAGTGTTAGCTAAAGACACATACAACCCATGCAGTTATATTTATAATTTGGACTTAACACCTTGCACATGAGTAACCAAGCCCATCTACCCTAACTTGGATTATGCTTAGGGGCTTAAGCAACCTGCAAAGAGAGCATTTATATTTATTTTTAAGCATCCCTTAAACATAATCCCTTACAAAAAATATGATTAGGCTAATCACGGCCTACCATCTAGTCAATGAAACATACACCTTAACATCCAATCTAAAATAATACATCATAAAAAAAACATACATCACACCATGCACCATCCTAACATAAGGCTAAAAGTGGTGACTTAATCTAATATGTGTGTATTAAGGCTTGTGTGGTATGTCCTAACTAGGCTTTAGAGTTAAGATTTTCTAAGTGTAGAAAGATTCAACTTAAAGGGTGGTTTCACTTTGAGTGCTTTAATTAATTTGCAAGTTTTAATTTATGTTTTCTTTTGTTTCATATGACCTACACTTAGCAACTAAGTGTTGTAAAGAGAAGAAAAGAGGTTGGCCTTTTTCATCCCTACCTTAAACCACTTTCTAAAGCCTATTAATTTGATTTAGTTCTCTTTAGTGAATGGCTTATTACACATTTTAGATTAATCCTAAGTTTAGGTTCTCTTTAAATAATTCTATTCAATGTGAAAGGCTTCTTAAGATTAATCTAATTGAAATACTATCACATGACACATGCTAAATCATTCTTTCCATCACATGTAACATGCATATGATTAAGTCTTAAGTATACCTACACATACAATATGTTTTAGCATACTTGAATGATGGATGTGAGTACATTTGAAGCTTTATATTTCCTGATTGAATTATTTTATCATATTAATTTAAGGCTCTATCTAAATTCTTAAAAAAATACATAGGATAAATTAAACAATGACGTCATATTAACCAAGGAAGTGATGTAATCAAATGACCTCCTTGGGTCTAGCTAAAGCCTCATATTCTGGATATCCAGACTATATACCATTACATTCAAACCATATGTAAATTTACATGCATGAACATAAGAAAGAGAGCTCCAAATCACATGATCAATTAATTCAATCACTTGAACAATTGCAAAAGAATGCATTTATTAATAAAAAAGAAGGATTACCATTCTCTAATTAAATACACACATGTATGTATAAAAGACATAAGCAAGTACAAGCCTTTGTTAAACCTGGGAAGTGAGGTAATCAAATGACCTCCTTAGGATAGCTAAAGCCTCATATTCTGATGTCCAAGACTATATACCATTTTTCTTAGATACATACACATGTATTCATAATTTGGAGAATGAAAATCATGCAAAAAAATTGATATTTAATTTGATTGATTCATTTAATATTGAAATACATAAGAATGAAATCAAATGGAGTACATGCCGTTGTTAAACCAGGAAGTGAGCTAATCAAATGACCTCCTTGGGGCTAACTAAAGCCTCATATTTCTAGGATGTCCAGACTATATACCCATTAACATTCTCACTTACATAAATCAATACATAAATAAATTGAAAGGAGCTTCACTTACATTTAAGTTATAATCACATGCATCTCCTATGTATTTATAACTAGCATTCATAGCATATGTAACCATTATTTATAAGCTTTGGAAAATATGTTTGGATTTAATAGTGATAATCCCACACATATTATAAATTAAATCAACACATGCCGCCTTGACATAAAGGAAACCCATTTGACTTAATTAATTTTGAAAAGATGAATGTATGATTTCAAATGACATACAAAATTTAACATGATTGGAAAGGAATGAATGAGCATAAATATGCAATTTCATTAAATTAAATTAATTCCTAAGGACAATCAAATCAAATAAAAGCATTTAAAAAAACCAACACTTTTTAGTTATCACTTTCAATTTCATATTTGATTTGGTTTGAAGAAATGAGGGAAAGTTTGCTGATCCTAACCCATTCCCATGTTTGTGATTTAATTTGGTTTAATGAAAAGTAATTGAGTTGATTTTATGGGTTAATTAGGATGTACTATGCATTAAATTGACTAATTAACCCTTACCTATGTTGCCTTAACTTAATTAACCAAGTAATTATGATCCAACATGATTTGTACATTGGAAATTAAATCAGAAATGAACCTATGAAATGAAAGAGGCCTAATGCAATTGGCTCACAATTAGTGATTAATTAAGTTAAGAAACTTAATTAAGTACTTTCATGGTTTTCCACACATGTGGGTTAACCATAATTTCCTTAAATTTCTTTAAGATATTGAACACCTAAATATCTACCAATGAATTGATTAATTAAGATTCCATGTGATTATAGTTTCAAATTGATTAATTAAGAAATTTAATTAATGAATTAAACCATCAATTAATCCCAAATTAATTAATTTCCATTCAAGTGAAATGGACTTAGGGAAAAGATTGGGAAAGAGGTCCCAATCTCATTCCCCATGCCCATTCATTATTTCAAAATGATTAGCAAGCTTAATTAATTATTTTGTTACAATTTAGAATATTAATTAATTTCCTTATTAATTAGGAAAGTAATTAAGGTTAAGATAACCAATTTCCCTAATTAAACGAGCAATAAATCCCAAGAAAATTATGGGACATAGAGGTCATCCCATTAATCAACCTCAAGAAGTTTTTAATTAAGCTAATTATCTTTTGATAGAGTAATTAAGCTAAATATATTTTTAATTAAACTTAAATTAAGCCTTAATTACAATTCGAAATTAATTGGGATCAATTTTGATTGAATCTCCTCTTAAATACCTTCAAAACACATATTTACTTGCATTTTTATGATTTTTCTATGATATGTTATAATTTTCCAAACTTTTAGTTGATTCAAATGATTTTCCATGATTTTTATAAAGTCTAATAATTTATTTTAACTATTTGAACTTTACAATGCAATATCTCTGAATTCATAAATCCTTTTGACTTGAAATTTTCATGGAAGGTATATTTTATGCTCAATTTTATCTGAGAATTTCAAATCAATGATGTGTCTTTATGGTTTAATTAATCAGATTTGATTTTACCTAAAGCTTAAATTAAGGTCACAATATTCTGTAAAATTTAGGGATTTTGGATTCATTGGATTCCTCTCAGAAAGATAAATCCAATGAGCCCTTATTTTCAATTTTTATTTTAGTATTTTATTTTCTATGAATTTTTTAAATTTCATGTTTTTTAATTAATTTTTAAAAAAGCATAAAATCACTTTTATTACTTAACCCAAGTAGCGGTTGTTAATTGACCACATAAGTGCCATGTGGCATGGTGATTGGTCGATGTCGCCTCAGATGAGCAGAATGCGATGGATGCATGGATCGATCACCGATCATGGATCAGATGGTCCAAATTGATATGCACGATCCGCATGATTTAAGCCACGCGATACATCGACAAAGACATGAGATTCATAGGATCTGAGCAATTTGTCTCCCTGAATGGGATATCGGATAGCTATTGGATCCATAGAAGAGGTAGATGGAACACTATTCTGTGGGATTTTGTGATTCTTGAAGAAATTGAATAAAACTTCATTTTAGGCTCAATTTTCTAGCACCGCTCCAAAATCACTCAAAATGCATGGGGATGATGTAAAATAAAAAAAATGCAAGGGTAATATAAAGAAAATTCCTAAAATTGAGCAAAAACCATTACAAACAAAAGAACCTAAGGCCGACTACAGTTTTTGAAAATTATCTCACTAGGGATGATTTTTGGTGGTGGTGATGATCAGCATGCTCCTGAGTGGAAGAAGAAGCTTTGGAATGGGTTCAGGCTCTTGCTTCACATTAGAATAATGTATCCACCAATGGCCACCACTTCCTCACTAGAATCCATTTGATTTTCATGGCTTTTGCTCAAAAACCAAGCAGGAGTGGTTGTTGGTTGGTTCGGGAGCTCTAGGAGAGTGAAATGAGTGTGTGAGGAAGAGTTTTTGCCTCTTTATTTTTTGTTTCCTTACAATGGCCGAAAATCACCTCATTCATGGTGATTTTTGGCTCCAAGTGGGTGTCCTTTGCTTGGGGTGGTTGGGATTCTCCTTAGGTGGCATAAATTGGTTGCCCAAGGAATGGGAGGTGGCTGCTATGAAGGACAAGTGGGTGTCCTAGCAAACGAAAGTGGAGGTCCTTCATTCCAAGTGTTCCAATGAGGGAGAGGAAGTGATTTCACCTCCCAAAAGTCATGGACCCAACCACCTCTCTTGGGGAGTGGTCCTTGGAGCCTAGGTGGACCAATTTGCATGGGTGTTTTGTCCTATGTGATAACCTTAGAGGGTAGAGTGGTCATTTGATATTGAATTTAATTTAGACAAATTTGAAATGAGTCAAAAGTGAGTTGGACCAAATTTCATGTCATTTGGAGTTCATTTGGTTAGGTTTGGTTCAATTTGACCCATTTGGGTCATATTGAGTCAAAAATGGGTTAGGTTGACCAATTAGTCAAATTGGGTCAAACTAAGGATTAGGTCAAGTTCATATTACTATTTGGAGATGATTGTATGCTTTGGTTTGATTTGATTTTGATTTAATTTAGGTTTAGTCTAATTTGACCCTTTATGTCAATTTGGGTCAACTTGGGTCAAGAGGGCCAACTAGGCTTGGTTTGGCTCAATTGAAGGTCAAGTCATGTTTAAATATTGATTATGGGTTGATTTAAATCATTAATTTTAATGGATTTGGCTTAGGTAATTTGGCTAGTTTGGGTTCATATAGCAAAAGAGTTGACTTGGTGTGCTAGGTTGACTTGGTTTGACCCAATTTATATCAATTGATCATCCTAGGGTGATCAACAATCATGACATGAAGTTTGGATTGGCTTAATTCACTTTGATTTGGATTGAATTGGATTTTGGTTCATGTAGGTCAAATTGGCCACTTTGGGTCAAGTGAACCAATTGGATTTAGTTGGTTTGATTTAGTTGAGTTTATATATAGATTTAAGATTGATATATAAATTCAATAATAGTTTGGATTCAAATGAGTTTTTGTTCATTTGAATATTTCAAGTCAAATGGGCTAGGTGGGTTTGACTTGGGTTGAATTTTGGTTTGAGGATGATTGTTTCATTTATATTTGGATAGATGATTGAAGGAATGATTGATTCAAGAGAAAATCCATTGATTTTGGCTTGATTTAGATTGATTTTGGCCAAGTTCAAGGAAATGGCTTAAAGGGTTTAAATTAGGTTTTGATTTGATTTTGGGTTTGATTTTGGCTATTTGAATTTATATTATATTTATATTTGAGAAGATAATTTAAGGTACAATTGATTTATAAGAAAATCAATTGAGTTCAGATTGAATTGGATGGAAATTTGGCTAAGTTCATGAAGGTTGATTAAAGAGCTTGGGAAGGATTTCAAGTTTGGATTTGATCTGAGGTTTCAATCATTTGGAATTGAGTTTGCACTTGATTTGGATTTGAAATTGAGTTTGAGGTTTGGTTGGAATTTTGGATTTGAATTGAATTTAAGAAGGTGTACATGGATTGGGTTTAGGCTATAGGGTGTAATTTTCCTAAGTCTCTAAGGCATGGCCTAATCCTATGATTAACCCTTCTAAGTCTCTAGCTTAGGTAAAGTGTTCACCCACTCTCTAGAAGTGTCTTATGACTAAAGAAACCTTAGTAGAAGGTTCCTCCTAAGAAGAGGAGGTTGAGAACTCACTCCAAAAGTGAGGTCAACAAAAGGAGACCTAATAGGTGTGGTGTAACCGACAAGGCACACCGCACGCATTTATTGATTGGCAATCAAAAAAAAACATCAAAAGGATGCAAACACTAATGAAAATGATCTATACCTAAACTAAAAGGTAGATAGAATCATGATCGAGTAAAGTAGCTTTTATGCCAAGGGCATAAGAGAGCTAGATGGAATCCATGGGGATTGAGTATGTGAACCTTCCACTAGGAAGGTTCAAGCTATCCGAGGATATGGATTTGAGTTTGATTGTGAATATATGATTTGGGTGTGTATCCACTGGGATAAGAATCTATAATCCAGGGATTGGGAATGTGAACGTTCCATTGGAGAAGTAGGTTCGGGCTATCCATACGATAAGAGTCTGATGGTATTTCTTATGGCTCCACTTGGGAGATTAATTTGATTTGCTCACTAAAGGAGAAGTTTTGTTCAATATGTTTTAATTTGACTCACCGGGATGGTTGGTTTCAAATTGGGACCTTTATTATGGACCCACTTAGATGGGGCTATGTCAGCTTTGACCTATCTTAGATTTACAAATCCAAAGGGATAGTCTACTAGCCATAAGGTAGGACTATCCGACCTAAGGGGTTGCCTATTGGTGTGCAATGGCTGTACTTAGGAAGAAAGCATAGTAGACTTAAATCTTTCAAAGTAGGGATCAACCACTAGGGTGATCTGTTGGATCCACAATAAATTGAAACCAACCTAGGGGCGCCTACTGAGTGAATGCCACTAGGGGACTTATTTCAACTCAAAAGTATTCAAGACTAATTTCATCATTGATTTGTTTTAATTTGATTTGGTTTGTTTCCATTTTTTTAATTTCAGTTGATGGATCTCATCAATGTACGATGGATCGCACTGAGAAGGGGCTATGTTGAACTTGGCATATCTTAGATTTACTAATACAAAAGGGTAGTCTACTGACCAAAGTGTAGGACAATCCAACCTAAGGGGTGCCTTGTGCAATGGCGACAAAGCATAGGACTTACATCTCCAAAGTAAAGAATAACGGGTGACCCTTGGATGCATAACAAATCAAACTAGTGTCAGAAGAATAGAAGTAGACTTACATCTTCCAAATGATGACCGGTAGGTAACCTATTGGTGGAAAAAAATAGATTGAACCGACCTAAGGGTGACTATATGAGAGTGTCATGGGGACTTATCTCAACTCATGAGTTGTCGTGATTCCTATAGGGAGTTTTGCTCGACACCGCCTTTAAAGATAGGATGCCTACTTGGGATAGGGCCTGGGGCATTAATTCCAATCCACAAGCAAATATATATATATATATATATATATATATATATATATATATATATATATATATATATATATATATTGTGAGGTGTGAGGACACGAGAAGGGGCTATGTTGGCAGACCTATCTTAGATTTACTAGACCAAGGGAGAATCTATGCATCCATAGAATAAAATTCT